>NNCF01129081.1:371305-395163 GCA_002313205.1 Laupala kohalensis | reverse complement strand
ATATATAACTGGTACGCTAATCCTACCCTTTATCAACCTTGCCAAAATACAAAATAACACCACCAAACACAATTAATCCACAAAAGAATAAAATTAATTAATTTTATGTCACTTATATCATATAATCATTTTATTTTTAACTCACAACTTCCAAGTGCCTAGTCGAGGAGGATGAAACCGATGTAATCATTTTATTATATTTTTAACAAAATTTTGTGAAATGTGTATTCAATTTATTAGATTCCTCTGGCTTGGTTAGTAGCAAGAGACCCTTATGTTATGAAGTTGAAGCACCAATGGTGTTCGTGCAGTAGTAGCTTTCTGCCGCTGAGTAAATTCGTTTGGTATCTTCGAAGTGTTAGCAGACTTCTCAGAAAATATTTATTTTTCCCTTTCGGACGATAACCGAGTTACATGATAACTTTCGGTCAAGTGAAAATGGTGACCAGCCGGGACTCGAACCCGGGTCTCTTGCTTTGATCGCAAGGGTGTTAACCGCTACACCACCGGCTCGCCTTCCACAACTGTACACCATTTCCACCCAGACCTAATCCCCGGTAGACCTGAGAGACATCCCCATACAGGAGATAAGTGAACCAGGCGGCACACTATGCTGTGTGCACTTTATTATATGTACACAACTGAGTTACAGACTTACCAAGGTTTCCAAATCTGATATAAATAAGGTGTTTGCAAGAATTTGTCTTTTTACCAATGATCATTTCTACCCATGACAAATGACCAAATCGAACAAATAAGTTACCTAAAACTCACGTAGGTCCTATCTTTTTCCACAGCTAAAACTAATAATAAATAATAACCGTCATGTAATAAAACGAATAAAATAAATTTAAGTTTGTATCAAAGAAATGCAACGTTCATAAAAGAGGATTAATTTCTGAGGACAGTGATAGGTTGGTAAGGACAATCTTGCTGAAGTATGTATTTTCTTTATAATTCGCGGGCCAAGCATTTTGAAAACAAATAATTGAACATAAAATATTAAATCATTGTCAGATAGGGAAGGAACAGATATGAAGCTCGTTTATTTTTATTAGGATTTGTTAACGTAAAATATTTATGGAGATATTAACATTTGGCATTGCACTTCCGTAATACATTTTTTTGGGGGTGGGGGGGCTTTAAGGCTCGTCAACATCGAGTTCATTAGAGCCCAAAGTAATACAATCGCAATAGAGTCCGTAATACAATCGCAAACTTATTTTATTCGTTTATTACATGACTTTTTACTTATTTTGACATAAACGTATTTTATTTGTTTTTGTACTTGGCGTAAAAAACATGTTTCTAAATTGGTTTTTTATTTACTTTTTTATACTTTTCAGTATTAGAATTTGTTTTTAGTATTTTTATTAGTCGTAGTAATTTATCACAATACTAACAAAACTTTTTAAATTCAAATTTTTAATTAATATAAATAAATAAAAAAATTGTCCGATAGCATAAACATTCTTTGAAGAAGTGATCGTAATGATAAGATCAGGAGTTCCTCCGTTGTTCGTAAGAAGATAAGAAGTTATCGTGAAATGGGTTTGGTTATGGAATTCATTATACTTATTTGTATGAAGGGAGGGATAGTATTTCAGAGAACGCTTCCCGTAAATAATCCGTCGTGAGTTATCTCGGAAAAATTGTTCTTACAAAGAACTTTTGAAACAGTTTTTTAGTTAGACATCGTAGTATTGCATTGTCATCGAGTTGTGTGCGCGCCAAATTTCAGCTCAATCGGGTGGGGGAATTGTTTAAAAATTCATTTGCAAGGATTGGCCTAAACATACTTACTGGTCAATTTAAATAAAAGCTTGTAAAAAGAAAACAATTTAATTGGAAATGTTAGCCATGTCATCCAATAATTTCGCTTAAGATGTAGAGGAGGCGATCTGTTCGCGATGAAATAAGAATTAATTCGGACATGCCTCGGATTCCTTTTACTAAGTCCCCTATTTTAGACGAACACTTTCTGCGCTATTAGAAGTCTGTTTTTCCTTGTTGTGCTCAAGACGACGTAAGACACTTACTACGTCTAGTCAGTTTTGATGTTCTCCGTATTATTCTCATCTAATTATAAGGTAACAGTCATTGTTGATGAATTTGACAGTAATTACCTTCTGAAGGTTGCATGGAAGGAAAGGAAATTATATTATTTAATCTTATTGTCAAACGAATGTATTTGACACGCTATCTCAGAGAATAGCTGAAATATATTTGAAATGTTACGTCCTCGAAATGTAACGCTGTAATCCCCATTTCCTATCCATGTTAACTCACTTGTACACTTAAACTACATTATTATTGTGAGTTTAAATTCGCAGCAGGTGATCATAGCTCGGTCGCTACGTTCAGAGTAAATATACGAAGACACATCAACTATATCAACATGTATTACATATAAAAGAAACTTGGTAATTGTGGAGCTTTAGCAACATTATCAAAGAATGGTAAATTGAAAGGCGTTTCTATGTTGCTCATTGTTTTATTGGTATAAAGCTTTCTCGGCTCAATCTGTTGGTTTAATAAGAAGTGTAATTTTGATTGTTGTTGAAATAAAGAGAGGAAAGAACAATGAAAAATGAATAAAAGAAAACAAATACAGAGTGAGCAAACCGACAAAATTACGTACCTGAGTATTGAGGAATATTTTTGGCGAGTGCGCAGAGTACGCCAAACGGAGGTCATTATATGGAACAAGATTGGTGGTTGCGGGGGGGAGGGGGAAAGGGGCCGACGGAGTTACACTTCTTTCGATACTGTTTCACTCAATTATTGTATACTTTCATATTATGTTTCTATTTTTATTATTGTCATTTTATGTACATTTATATTTTTCAGTGTATGTTACTGACGATGGCTGCTATGCAGCCGAAAAAGCTTTATACCAATAAAACAATGAGCAACATACAAACGCCTTTCAATTTATCATATAAAAGAAAGTAAATTATCTCATCACTATGCAATGAAGTTACATAAATGAATAAAAATAATTTTATTTGAAGTGTATTAACGGAAGGCTCCTTTGCTATATGAAATAAAAACAAAATAAAGTTAAAATACTAATAGGAATTCGAATTTACAAAAAAATATTTGAATAGTAGAAACTATCTTAACTTGCAAATGTGCCTTCATTTATTGACATTGCAATACATATTTATTTCGGGTAAAAACAGAATTATATAGCTTTATGTTAAAAATAATTGATACGAAAGTGAACACTCATGTGATTCAATATAAATAAATAAATATGAAATATGAAAAGTATCTAATTTGAAATGAAAGAAATTAATTGAAACCCAATGTGAATTTAAAAATAAAATTAGTTTATTAAGAAAAATAATTAATACAATATTAACCATTCCCTATAGAGTGGGAAGGTAACACAAAGTAAGCATTGTTACTTACGAAGTCAAATGTGCTGAACAGAAAAAGGATAATCTTTCGTACATCACTTTCACAATATACTGTATGAGGAGCTAAGTCATTTGAAAAAAAAATCTCAAATTTGTAATATATTTCCGTTAAATTCGTGACTTAAAAGTAAAGATACATAGAAAAGTATTCTCTCTCCTCCACAGTTACAAATTATTATGACACATTAAATAAAAAAAAACTAATATTGACATACATTGGTAGCGGAAATTATTTTCCTATTGTTGGTGTTATATTTAAAAAGTCTCTTTAAATGGTTTTCGATACGTTTTGATTATCTGTTTGTTTCACACCGTTTTTGGGTCCACGCCAGTCTGCAAATTATTGAGATTACTATTTATAATAAGATTCTCACAAACAATATCCATATGGTTACACTAGATTGCCATAAATTGATTTGAGATTCAACTTAATACCAAAAAGTTTTCGTAGCAGCTCACTCAACAGGGGCAAGTTCTTGATGGTCGAAATGTGTGACTGGTGAGTCTTGGAGCAATGGGCTCGTTGCTCGGTGTTGGGCCCTGGGTTTCAGATTCGGCGTGAACTTGTCACGGTGGGCTTGAAGTCGGCGACGGAGGAAGCGAAGTCGGATTCGAAGCTGAAGACGCAGAGTTTTCGGGTTGTGACGACGCTCCATTCCCCGGTGGCGCATTCTGGTTCGGTAGTTGTCCGCCAGGAGAAACTGTGTTCTGCGACGGTGCGCTCTCCTGTCCTGGAATAGGAGACTGTTGGTTCTGCATCGGTATACCTGCCGCCATCCCCTGTGGCCAGGGTGGCAAAGCGATTTTACTCTGCAGTGGTGTGAACTGCGACGGGAACTGTGGTGTTTGCATGAGAGGCAATGTTGCTACAGGGAACGCGCCCTGGGTTAGAATACCCATGTTCTGTCCCTGTGGTGGCATATTGGGCATCATCGGAGGTTGCGGAGAAGGTTGAGGACCGGGTGGTAACGCCAAGGGCAACTGTGACGGATGCCCCATTATGCCCCATGGCGTAGTCTGTACTTCCATGCCTGCTAATTGGGTAATAGGCGCGGCTGGTTGGGGCGCCATTAATAGTTGCGGAGGTTGTGGTATAGAGACCGAAGCATTCGACACCTGTGTTAAGGATGGTGTCGAGGCAGACGGATCCGCATTTGCAGAAGCGTTTGATGAATCCGCATTGACAGAAGAGTTTGACGGTTCTGCATTACCTGGCGATGAGTTTTCTGGATCGGCAATAGATTGCGTGGAGTCTGACGGTTGCGGATAAGACGCAGATGCTACATCCGTTGCTCCTGGTGGTGAGCACGAAACACCCGAACAACACTTCGTGGTACGACAGGTCGTTTTGCAAGTTGATGGCACACACTTAGTCGTCTTGCATGTCGACGGTTTGCATATAGTTGTTTTACACGTGCTTGGCCTGCAAGTGGTCCTGCATGTTGTCTTGCATGTTGATGGCCTGCATGAAGATGTGCATGCTGGCGTTGTCTTGCATGTAGTATTACACTGGCGTGATACTTTATACAAAGTAGGTTTTCGTAGTTCCGGAGGATGTGTATAAATTCTACACAATTATAAAGAAACATATCACCAATATTAATTTTCTCATGAGATAAGGCAAATATACTTTTTTTACATCACATTAACTTAATCGATCATTCTTACTACTATGCTGTTGTTTATGACAATAATAATAATAATGATAATAATAATAATAATAAACAAGAATAGTAGTAAATTAATTTACTTTAGCCATCAGTCATTAAAAATATTAAAAATCAAATACACCGTACTATTTCAATAAACGTTTTATACAATTCATCACTGAAATAAATCAAAGAAGTCTTTCCACATATTTGACTATGTATCATTTTAAGATACCATAAACCTTGAATATATATTAGTCTTAAGTTTGTTGAGGATATATTCCAATTTGATTACTCCATTCACTTTAAAACCCATATATTCTCTTTTTTGGCATTAATGATATTAGGATGTTTGTGGGATAGAAATGCATAAGCTATTCCTTGTTACATTTTGTAATTCTTTATATTACAATGATTTACAATATCTAAACAAACTTTCATTGAACAAAAGTTAAGTGTGCATTGTGATAGCAAAATCGGTATCTTATAGAATACAATGGATTACGAAAGGAACTAAGCATATATTTACAATCATATGATGTAGTTTTAATTTTGGGAATCTTTCTTCCGTATTCTAATTTTTTATACAAAATAATTACTAATAACTTAAGATACATAATTCTAAAAAATGTTTCATATAGTTTTTCACAAGTAATTATAACTCAAAATTTTATCAAAATGTAGCAACTCTAGAGAGTTTACCAATTTCTTTTTGTGATATCAGGGAAGTTTCTACTAATGAATACTATTGCTCACCATAGTACTTTCTTTTCAAATAATGAATGCGCTGATCCTACTTTCCTTTTTAAATTAATATTGCATACCTTATAATCAACATCAACGTTAAGAAAATTATCAGCCTCATGGTTCTCCGCTATGACCATCAGGGATTCTGTCGCCTCGCAACATTCTATGCATTCTTACATAACAGCACATTATTAGCTCAATATTGGCTGGTGTCTAATTTTATATTGCCACTAAGAACCAAACCCGTATATTTCACCCATATGCGTTGAACTACTTCAAAGGAAACTAAAATGTTCTCTGTTGTCCAATAATACAGTTTCATAATCTTACACTGTATTTTTAATATTATTCAAAATATTTTTTCAAAAAATTGAGATTGTAAAAAAATGTATAATATTGCTGGCGATGTTAGCTCCTTTCCATAACTTTCTTCCATAAATCCATTTACAGGCAGAGTACCCGTAAGTACTATGCTCACGTGGAATTTGTGTTTTTTATACAAATATGTCCTTTTTGAATCTCGTCTAGGGCAAATATTACTCATAATTGTTAGTGGTTGATTATCATTAATTCCCTTTTTAAATGTTATACAAGTTTTTATTTCTTGAAACCAAATACTAATCAATTTTTCATACAGGGATATACATATAGTATGTTTCTGAGTTACTCCTACGCAGTTCCAAATAGTTTTAACTTAATATAATAAGCTGTGTCATCAATGTTTCAGAGTATTGAGATAATTTAATTCCCTTATCAATACATTTAGTTTAGATCACTCTGCATTAAAAAGAATTTACTGACTGATGAAATAGGTTTCAGTCCACTCCTTGTCTGTACATTGTGACTGCCATCCTTTTATTTATTCCTTTAGTGTAGTTTTTTTTCAATATAAAATATTATATATTGAGAGTAAATATTACCTCCCCAAGTGTAAAATATTAGCGAACGAAACCCAGTGCTCCGAAAAGTTTCGTTAACGCTCCCGAGTGCCGATTAACTGAAACGGTGCGCCCTATCAGATAGGAGCGACGTTCCCCACCCCTTCTACTGGTCGATTTGATGCAGCCTGCGCGAGGAGGGGCAGCAAGGAAGAAGCACGGGAGTTGCCGGAGACGCAGGGCAGTCTTCGAGAAGTACGGCACTTTCCGAGGAAGAGGGCAGTCTCTGAAGTCGTGGTCGCGAAAAACAGTCACTTCGAGAGCGACGGCAGGTATCGCCAGAGTGGTGGCGATCATACATGATCACGAGTAAGGAGCAGTACGAGACCATATCGTGGGGACGGCCGGAGCGCAGTCATATCGCGCGGCAGTCCGAGGTCAAGAGTTGGTGCGGCTAGACACTGCTGCACCACGCAGAGTCTACTCTGTTACGCCGTTGTCGGAGCGACTCGAGCAAAGATGCTCGAAGCATACTGTATTTTGTAGCTTGTAGACGAAATATTTTCTGTGTTCTATTCTACAAAATGTTAATAAATTATTATTTTTTGTTACGAATGCTTTGAATCTTCCTTCCAGCAACTAACCAACACAATCTGTTGTTTTCCTTATATTATGAGATCTAGGTAGGGAGATTCGATCCGGCTAGCGGCTCTAGAACTGGGGCCCGGGAGTCATTCGTGATCCCTGAGAATCATTATTCCACGTGTAGAACTCGTTTCGGCCATTTCAGGACCACTGTAACGAGCGCTAGTTAAATTCTATTGTGCGAATGTTCACTCTCTACAGACGTGAAACACTTTTTGTGAAAAGTGTTTAGATATAATACAGATTTCCATATCAAAGTTTACCAGAAGGTGACACGAGGGTTCTTTTCTTTCATCCCAGCCATATGAATTAAGATGAAGTGAAAAGCTACAAATATTTTCTTGCCCGCCGTGAAATAAAAATACAAACATTTACACAAAGTAACTATTTTCGCCAAGAGAATAAAAATATGCTTTTCTATTCAACACATTTTACGGTAAGAAAATTTCAATTATAAAATCTGTTTTTCAGAACTTCATGAAATGTATTAATATAACACGCCAAATTTCATTTCCGGGGTGTTTATTAATTTTTAACATCTCCAAGAACGTAAAAATCTGTTTAAATTATTCAGTGTCCCTCATTTTTTTCTTCTCAATTCGATCAGAAGGATGGGAGTTTTTTGTGCATAACATTTTATTATAAGGAACGTAGAAGTTAAATCATAAATTCCGAGAAGAATACTGGCTTACTCAAATACTGCCAGCTGAATCTGAACAGCTAATTTGAAAATAACGATAATATTTTGTATAGTAAAATAATTTTTTTAAACTTAATTGGAGTACATTAAGTTTAAAACTTAATTGATTCTAAGTATTCTATGAGTCGAGTAAATTGCGTCTTTAGATATTGTTTTCGTGTATTGCCACTTTGTACCAATTTTCAGTACTTATGTGATTACGACAATGATGTTACGTCAATGACAAATGCACATAAAACAATTTCCAGTTCAGCTTTCGTGCGATGTTGACCGGTGTTGATAGCAATCAGCTTGACCCAATGACCCGATTCACAATAGAAGCCTCTCGAATTAGATAACTTTCCCACCTATATTGTTCTCGGGTTTGAATGGTTTGGCAAAATATGTATCTTTCATTCAAATCTATATTCCATTCAAATGCATTTTTTTCATGTTCTCAATTACATTCTTTTTCTCCATACAACAGGAAAAAGTACTTTAAAAATGTATCAAAATTTGCGTTACGAGATCTAATTGGGTGCTAATAAAAAGTCAAGTCAATAATTGACCGAAACAGTTGATCATCAACAGCAAGCAACTCATCAAAATTATTTTAAAAATCTGTAGTTACATATAAATGAACAAACAAATAAATAATTTAAGACTTGCGATCTTATGATGGACGAATATCATATCTTTTGTGCTATTAAGTACACAATGTTTCGATTTTGGCTTAAGTCGTCGTCAGGTGTAATGAAGTATAACATTAAGTTATTAATTATTATTTGTTTCTCCTGACGACGACTGAAACCTGAAGTTGAAACGTTACGATGGACGAATACCATACATTTTGTGATATTTAGTGCAACAATAGGTTTAAGTTTTAATATCTTAATGTAGTCATTAATGATAATGTAATAAAGTCATTAACAATTTAACGTTATAATTTGTTACACCTGACGACGATGTAAATCTAAATTCGAAACGTTGTGTACTTAATAGTACAAAATAAGTAACACTTAATTATTTATTTTGATTATATAATGGACGTTAATAATACAGAACAAGTTTTTCTCTTCATTACAAAACAAAGAAATTTGAAATCGGACATAGAAACGGCGCTAATCGTTTCAGCTGAACGAGAATATCAAGACACGAGAGGTACTCCAATGCTCCCAGCGAAGCAGGCGACAAGAGTAAGAATGCGTATTCATGGTGCTATGGAATAAGAACCTAAGTTTAGAGTGAAGTGGAGCTCTGCCAAAGGAGAGGCACACTCGTTTTCACAGTTGATCATCATTTAAGCATATATTGCCACTTGAAGCAAGAATGTAACAGGTTTTTTTATCTTCTTATCATCATATACACTAATACTCAAATGTCCTAGGAAATTTCCTAGGAACGCTAATTTCCTAGGAAATTAGCGTTCTTTTTCTGCATAATCGGATGGAGGAAATCCCACAAAGGAAGTATCGTACTTATGAGCTTTAAGAGGTCTTTACTATGATTTACTATTATTTTATCTTTTCCTTTCCGAGATAACATTTAAAATTTACACCAAGAAAAGAAGCTACTTAACTGATTTATTTGAAATGGATGTTACTTGACTAGAGTCCTGAATATTACTTGTCAGCTCTGACGCGTCTCACCATGCTAGTAATGAGTGGTCGTGAGTTACGTAATGCTCCGTTGTGTACTATTATACAATATTCATGTGTTCTGATGTCCTCTTTACATTGTTAAATCTTAAGATGAAGCAGAGTGAAACTATCCACATCTAGATGGGGAAAGTAGTGTCTGCGTATTATTTAAGCCAATATTCAATGAGATATATAAATGAAAGTAAACAATCATATTAATGTAATGTAAGTTGCATTCAAATTTGGTTTAGCAAGTATACAGTACTAGATGAGTACCCATATGCTCGCGTGAATTCTGCAATATATCTACAGCTTTATTCTTTCTCGTAGGAGTGACACCATACATCTCAACGACACCGAAAACTCGGAACTCTTTACTGATATCGTTTTCGATAATTTTTATTTTGTACCCTTCCCTGAGATGTAAGACTGATCGTGGATTTAAGCAGCATCGGTCATGTTATTAATAATCTCCGCGACTCCTAAACCTTTGATCTTTACACTTATTTCGATTATTTTTACATTTCAACTCAATCCCATCCCTTACTCAAGGGGTGCTCCGAGTGTCTTATTTTCCATGGGAACTGAATATAGCCTTACACGATTGCTGGGTTTTACAATCAACTCAGCAGAGCTGAAAACTACGAACACGTTATTGATTATCATTTTCGATTATTTTTACATTTCATCCGTTAACCAAACAGTATATTCCTTCATAGGGATTATTGTGCACTTCAGCGGCATTAAGTGTGTGACTCATTCTTATGCGACCGCAAAACAGATGTATTCAAAACCAATACGGACGTTTTTTGATAATTTTAACCTTCCACCCGTTCCCAGGGATGCTAAGGGTTTAGTATATCCAATTTGGTCTAATTGTGAACTTACGAAGCATTGGAGGCGTTCTTATCCATCTCAAGGTCACCGATAACTAATGGTTTAAAATATGTTATAGGATTTTCCCATTACTTTTACAAGTCACCTTCTTCCCATTCCCTCCCAAAGGGTGCCACGGATGTGCTTTACCCCCACAGAGCTTATTATGAGATACTCAGTCATCTGTGTATAAAATTTGCTTGAAATTGCTCCAGACACTCAAGGGTTATGGTGGGATACATACGTAAAACATTTCAACTTCCATTTCATCCTCTTAGGGGTCAAGTTTTGTAAAATTATTTCTTAGAGGAATCTACCTGCCAAATTTCAACGTTTGCGGGCTTTGTAGTTTCTGAGATTTCGTGATTACTTAATCAACATGTCAGTCAGTACGTGAGTGGTATTTTGCATTTTGCTGACATACATTCAATATTGCTGCTTCACCTTTCAAGTAACGTTATCCGCAAGAAAAAAGTTACAAACTGAACATGATCGCGTTAATAGAATTTGGCTTCGTTTATGAAGTTACGAATTTCTGTAAATAACGAACCGTATACAATTAAAATATTTTCTCACTAATAATTTAAAGGAGTAAATCATGATTCAATAGAAATAAAATATGCTGTAAACAATAGAAAATACTTCAATAAAAAACAACTCGGAAATGATACCACAAAACGCTAGAAATGGAGAGATATACTTCTTTGTTCTTTTATATTTGTCGCTTTGCATAATCTTTCAACATCAATATAAGCAGTTAGCAGCCAGCACAACAACAGTATTCATACCCTTCTGTAATGAAGATGTTTCTCGTTTATTTGTTTAACGTCGATTCGAATATTTGGTTACATTCATCGGTAAAACATTACTCAACGAGAAGTTTTCCTATTGCAAAAAAATATTTATTTTATCAAAGAGTCATATCCCCAGACTAAAAAAAGCATATAAGAAGTTAACAGATCCGAACAAAAGGACTCCATATCAGTTCACAATTTCTAACTATCTGTTAACACATTTAATCCAGCCTTTAATTGCCGACGAAATATATTTTATAATATACATCGCTTTTTAAAAACTTGACGATATTTATTAAGGGAATAAGAAAAAAATTCGATAATTTTTTTACCCCACATAACTTATCTCCTATATTTAGTGTATTTGGATATTACAAATGTTATTTTGTACGCCAAATCTTGGTTTTCACAAATTTGTTTTTGTAAATTTATTGAGGCCGCATTAAAATCATAATACTCAGTATTATAAAACTTCGTATCTACCAATGTAGATGAACTAAGATAATATCAGTTTGAGAAAACTACATCCATTACAAGGAATAACTCAATCTTCATCATTTATCTAACATGCATGCCGGGTAATAATTTCTTAGACCGTGACGCATCTTCAGCCTGAACCTCTGAATTACCGCCACAATCAAGCCGACACCGAAGAAGACAATTATCTGAGCAAGAGTTGCTTTTTGCCGTTGTCGCAGTTTAAACACCCGTAGGTGTAGTACTTCCGGAGGCCAACCTCTCATCCGTCAGGGCAGGCAACCGAAGAGAAGAATGGAGTCATCCGTAGATATCTTTGGAATTTTATGTAAGCCTTTTCCCACAGCCTGCGTTTCTCACCAGACGTCAACTAATGTCGGTTAACCACAATTACGCCCTCGAAGAGTATTTGATGTGGAGACACGTGATTCATGAAAAGGAAAATTTGTAATTATGGCGATGATATGTTAATATGGCGGTGATCTGGGTAAAATCATAGTCAAACTTTTTAATCTCTTATAAATAAACCTGACGGTTACACTAATTATTAACATACGTTACAGGACATTTACCAATGTGACAAAAAGCCGATTGGATTCGTTTTGAAAACGAATTTTCGTTGCATCCAAATTTTGACATAATTTAAAACTAATCATTTCATTTCAAGAAAACAATTTCTTTGATTGGACCCAACGTTAATTAAAAAAATTGTCCACAAAATATTTCAATATCACAAATATATCGAACTTGGTATAAAAGGGATAAAAGAAAAGAATAGAATATTTATGCATAGCACACAAAAAGCGTAACCACATATACACGTCGTTTTTTATCTTTATATTTGATATACTTCCTTAATTTTCCCCCTCTCTACAGAGGTATGTTAACGTACTAGTTTCCGCTCTTCCGTGAATTTTGGAAGCATAATCATTCTACAAACGACAGTTCTTCATCAAAATGTACAAAGATGGATTACAACATTTGAATTTCTGAGACTTTTATGATAAGAACGATTTTGGGGATAGTTTCTTCCTTCACTGGAAATTGAAGAATATTATGCTGGATCATGAAATGAGCTATGAGATATCACTGATATGAGAATAATTAAATTTATTTTAGATATCATGCAAAAACCACGGCATACAACTCTCAAGATATCTATTTATTGATGAGTAATAAATGTTGAATGGAATATAAACGTAATTGTAACATAGCATTTCTGTAATAAGTTTACAAAGCGCTTCTTAATGTTTCCTATTTTTTTAATGTCATTTAAATAATTTATACTGTGCAGAAAAATATATCTTTAATGTGCTGTTTTAACAGATCATTTATGAGGACAATAATTAATCACGAAATTTAAAATGAAATACAGTTTAATTACAAGTATTACTTTAAAACAGAACTCAACCCATTCCGAATCATCATTATATTTGCACAGAGATTAGTTTTCATTCGGGGTAGAGTCTTTTATAATTTACAGATTTTCAGATCCTTCAAAGCTGTTTAAACCAAATTAGAAATAACCCACATGAACATCCTGACAAGATATAAATAAAAATAAATTATACTGCGGGATATAAAAATACTTCAAAAAATTCGATAAATTTTCTTATTATTTCGAAGAGTTACACTTAAAATTAGATTACACTTTGGCGATATGTATAAGAAAGGTTTCTGAAAAAAATAAATTATTTGACAAATATTACTATAACATCATTAAAATATTAACATTCAATTCATATTAAAACTCAATAAAATATTAGTTATACGTATGATCAACAAAAATTAGTTAAAACGAGACTAATTGTATTATCGAAAACTAATTATTTCACACTATTGACCTATAGATACGTGAACGAGTCTTGAAAACTGGACGTGCGTCAAAAACTGGTGAGTCACCCAGTTGAACGAGTCCATATACCTTTATGTAACACGAACAGCATCCGAGGACTCCAGTGTTCAGGAAAGACTAACACAAAAACACGCGATGTGATGACAAGTCCATTGTGCACCAAAACGTGCAGGATGGTGAAGAGGAGAGGAGGATCGTGGCCATGTGTGACGTCATATGACGGAAGCCTTCTCCTGTCCTTCCGCGGCAACACTGCCGCCTGCACTATTTGACGCCGCTACCATCATCACTATGGTGACAACTCCAATACCACGAGGTTGAGTATAAATCGCTTCTCTGTCCTCCACGGAAGCAGAAAGTGGTGTGCGTTCGACCAACAGGTGTTATGGTTAATCGGGATATAAGTGTTAAAATCGGGAGGAAGTGTGGTTTTCGACATATTTATAATAAGATACTTTTTTTTTTTAATTTCCGATTATACCACTAATATGTAAGAAAAAAAATACATAAACAAATTATCTAGAAACTTTCGTGAGTCTGAGGCTGTCATTCTAGGTGTTATTTGGAATTTCCGTGATGTTAAGCATATTTTTATTACCGCACAGTATTGTTTTCTCTATAATTTAATAAAAAGAAGATGACGTACACATCCGATTAATGTGGGAACAATAATCAGTCATTACACTGGGTGATTCAAAACACTCCGGCAAAAAAAGGTTTTGAGTTTGTAGGGAAATGTCATTTTACCTTAATATCACCTGTGCTTCTTCAGTAGATCACTTCAGGAAATAAAACTTGATTGTGAATAGAGTAAATTTATTTTTCAGAATTTTGTATTACTTTCCATAAAAATATTATGTCATGAATGAGGTTCATTTATTATTAATTATCATGTATAATAAAATTTTAATATCTCAAATCATATTTATATCAAAAATATAATATTTGACCCCCTTATGAATTTAAACCCCACTAAAAATCAAATATCAAAGGTCAAACTACCCCCGATGGTGCCCAAGGGGAAAATATAAAAGAAAAATTGTCAGAAGAATTATTTGTAAACTTTCCAAAATTCATGCGAGTGTAGCTCTGAGCATTTAGCTGTAACAAATAATTACTGTTCTAATTCGAAGCTTTATGATGTGGAAATTGAGATTATCGGTCAAAGGAATTAGGAATTCTTAATTTGGAACTGTAAGGAAACAACAAAGGATTTCTTAGACAGTGATTTCTTCTCTGCACGACATTTTTGACTATGTTGAATTATTATTTTTACTGCAACTTATTTGGCATTGTCTTGACCTGCTGAAGTATTTTCAACAGGTTCATAGAACACACAACGTTTAGGAGAGGACCAGTGGTAGCATCTTCGCCGGGAAAACATACCTACTGCGGTTCCAGTACCGGCGCTGACGGATACCTGGAGACGGTCATTGTAGAACGATGCGTTTGCTGCACGCTTGTTGAAAATTCTCAGATCACGTGTTAAAAAGAGAATTGGGCTCAAAATTCGAAAATCCTAGATATGAAGCGTTTTCTTAACACTCTTTCTTGAAAATACATAGATTGAGCTTCTGTCAATAATGGAAGCAGTTAATAATAAATTTAATAATAAATTTATTGTCAAAAAACAGTAGAAATTGCGTATGACCACGTGGAGGACAATAAACTAATTTACTCTCCGGAAGCAAGCAAGGGACCATCCCATCAATTCCGATCAAGGGCCCTAAGGCAGAGGCGGATTCAAAAATTTCAGCAAAAGTTCCTAGATAATATAAAAAGTTAGCTTTGAGTTATAATACATATATAATGTATATGTTTGTAATTTAACGCAAATATGTTTGTAAATTTACATGTACAAGTTATTATCGAACTATAGATTATTCTGAGTATAGTGTTTAAAAATCATAAGAGTTAAAAAAACACTAAATTCACGATTTGTTGTTACAATAAACACGCTCCTAGACAAAGCCTAGAGAACCTGTATAAGAAATCCGCCTCTACCCGAAGGAAAAACGGAGAAAAACCCGGGCCAGTTATCCTCTCAGAGTTTGCTTGACCTGAAAATTTCTGCACGTTTAAAGTCTGTGCTCCAAATACTCACGCAAAATAAGTGAAAAGTATTTTTCGGTTGTTCACCGACGCCTTCTTTCTTTAGTATTTAGTGCCCGGATACTTTTCATTTATTTACCTTAGGACACTTCACGAAGACGAAAATGTGTGTGAAATTGCAAAAAATAGCGGCGGAAATGTTTGGTCACTACTGTGAACCGAACAGTCCGGGCAATGAGGGGTCCTAAAACTAATAATACATTTCAGTATCTACATTCGCTACTATTTCCTTGATGAAATAACTACAATACAGTTAATTTGAATACTCGTGTGGAACTTATTTCAGAAGTATTGCATTACAAAAACATTTTCTGATAATACTGACGAGAAAATCAAATTCGGATAGTCCAGAATTATTTACTTCTTCATGAATACTACCGATAAAAATTTGTTTGATTATAAAGTGATTAATATTTTGTATTTATGAAGTAGTGAATTAAAAAATGTTGATACGTATAGAAAGAAGTCGCGAAATGCAAATAGACACGTAAATACTTAGTTCAATAATGCTTTCACTCCAAAAATATTTCACTCCAAAAATATTAAATAACCTACCGCAGGAAGTCAGAAAACGTGCTATACATTTAATAAAAAGCCAAGAATATGGTTATTATCTATTGAGGTGGTTGGAACCATTTTGTTAAATTATCAGGTCTAGAGTAAGTAAAATTAATAATAAATACATTTTTGTTTGGATATACATATATTTTAAAGAATAATTGTAGGTAATTTTCGTATGTATAAAAAACATGGATGTGCATAATTTCTGTATAAAAATTGTGTCAGAAAAAAGTAAATGTAGGTTCGTAAAATATATCATCAGTTCAAAAGTACACCAACAGTCTCGTTTTAAAAGTTTCTAAAACGTGTCAACTCAGCAATTACGCAACAAAATTAATTTTACAATATTATTTTTTGGTTGTTTGTTTAGAATTTCTTTATACATTATAATCTACGTGTACGATATATATTGTTTATGAGAAACACGACAATTCAGTTTATCTGTCGCAGAATTATATTCTCTTCCGCTGTTGTTGTTTCAATTAGTATCCTCAAAACAGGCTTTACTTTCCATGTTTTTTCTCTACATACACATTTAATGCTAGAATGTGTAAAATATGTAAATTCTTATCTGCTAGTGTCAGAAAATAATAATATTTTTTATATTATATGGTAATAATATGTATCGGATTTGATATATACACCAAGTAATATTATGAAATAGAATTATAAAAATTAAAATGTTCCATCTTCAAGGGATCAAAATATATACAAAAATAACTTTATCTTTAAACAATTTTAAAGTTGCGAGGGTGATTCGTTTGGTCTTTCTACATTACGACTATTTCTCTTTCGGAAAACGAGGCAATCAAAATAAAAACAAAGTTTAGCCCCAAATAATTTCCTAATGGAAATGTGAATGAGAAGAACTGGGTCCAATGCAGCTTGATCGCAAATTCAGTCACATTCTCCACCCACTTCCTCTCTGTCACGTTTACTGCAATTCAGCGTCGCGTCACGTCACTTCCGAAAACAACCGCGAGAGCGCAGCGCCGGCGACCGCTACTTCCGGTGGAGGCGACGACCACGACAACAAACAGACAGCACTTGCTGTATGACAGTTTCCCCACGTTTCGATGCCAGCGTAAAACTAATGACTCTCCTGGTTTTCCCTGTAGCAATTTTGTCCAGTGCACGCAAGGATATTGAATCTCACTGAAACTGACGGAAGGTCAACGCAGGGTGACAGATGAAGACTCCACCCACGACGGGGTCATGGCAGACAAAAGAACGTATGTACATGTCCTGACGCGCTGGCGCTTTCATTGGGAAGGTTTTTTGTTGTTAGGCGAGTATTGTGGTTGACCTAGGAATTGATGTATCCATCGCAAGTTAGTGGAAACCAGCAAATCAAAGCCAGGGAAAATGTTTAGTGTCCAAAAAGGAAAAAAAATAATCTTGAATTGGTAAATATCGTTCTGGACCATTAAATTGAGCTATAGTAATGTACAGCACTGTAGTATCATAAATTACACTTAATTTTAATGGTAGTTTCGCAATTTTTATTTGTAATTATTATATAGTAATGAGACTACAATAAATTATTAATTGAAAGTGTCATTTTAAATATTCGTTGTTCTTTTCCGCACGGTTGTGAGGTAAAGACCAAACTACTTAACTGAGTAAAGAATGAAAAATGTATCAAGTTTCCTCGTGATAATTCATAGGATTCTTTGGGTAGTAGTGCTCGTGCTACTTGAGGTCAGGAGTTATCGTAATGAGGGAGATAGTAATGTAAACCGTGATGTGCAAAAGCGTGGTTTGCTTTTCCTTACACGTTTGATAACGAATTGAAATAACAATGGGAAACGAGATTCTAATGTGAAGGATTGACAGTTTATTTGTATATGAATAATTTTGTTTTAAATTAATTGAAAATTACATTTTAGCCAGTCCTCTTTTTATTTAACATTTTCAAAGCTTGACAAGTATTTTCATGAAAATGAATTGATGTTTAGGTAAAACAGTTTGAATTACAAATAAAAAGATATTTTTCTCCCTTGTTTGACGTTGAGTTGTGAATGAAAGAGACGGTCTCCCGTAAAAGTATTGCGTCGCAGGATTTTGCAAAATTCAATAACATGTGTTTTTTTCGAGTCCGTGGTTAGACGGACAATCTGATGAGCACGTATACGATGTTCCCACACTCACAATGAATAGACATTGTTGATCAAAAGCCAACTTCACAAATCTCACATCTACACAGGAAAGTCAAAGAATTACGCGTTAAAACATCTGGACATACGATATTACTTCCAATCCTGTAGTGACTCTCCAATTCTTTAATAAATAAATCTATTTTCTTTTTAACATTAATGTCGGGGTAGTAAAGTATGCTTGTCTCTTAATGTTTTAAATCCATTTCTATTAATCTGACAAATGTTGTAATCAGGTGCACGTAATAAGGAAAATGTAGTTGGCCCGCCGATTTACTTTTTCCGTTTGACCCTCTAGTTAAAAAAGTTTAGAGACCTGTTTTAAATGAAAGATTCTTATTAATGCACTCAATGCCTCCAGACTAAAACAAGAATTAAAATTACCTTAGTAAAATTTTATTCTTATTTGTCTGATATCAACTTCGTCGATGATAACTTGCTTCGAATTTGAAAATAATGTTTGGTTGTGTAATGGTGAAAAAATTACAGATTTATTGGAAGTATTGTTCGACAATCGTCCACGTGTCTACTTGTAAGAATTTTGTTCAGTTTTTGAGAATTGAGATCCTTACAATTGTCGAATAAAAAAATCTTCGGTTATTGGTCAGGGAATTCAGTTGTCGATTTTGAAAGAATTACTATACAGCGATACTGTAATAAAAGTATATCTACGCAATAAATCATAAAATAAAGCATTATAAATGAGTTTAGATGTCTTTCTCACTTTTTATAACAATGAGATCGAGCAAATAAACAAACTGTAAATTGAATTTGAACACGTATCAGAATATTACGTTACCATTCTTTGTTTCAGCTCCACAGCATGTTTCCATTTCCTAAAACAAAAGAAAAAGAACATTTTCTATACTTGTGGTCAAAATATTATACAAAATTTATATAGAAAATTATGTTACCACTATTTAGATAGATCACGATAGAAAAAAATCACATTGTTCTCAACAATACTATTTTTGAGGATTTGCTAGAAATTTTGGAATTGAAATGGCAGAAATACTTTACCACATTAGTAATTTAGTACTAAAAATTCTTCTTTTGATAAGTGCAATGAAGAATATATTCAATTATCTTTTCGCAATTTACAGAAAATATTCAGATTTAATAATAGCTTGAAAGTCAATTTAGCAAAGAAAAAGGACATTTTATTGTATTCATAAATATTTTTGAAAATCATGAGAATGAAAAAAATTGATCTGTTGGAAGTTTAAACATTGAGAGCACAGATTGACGAAACATTAATAATTTCATTTTACTTGTTATTTATTTATATTTAATAATCTTGAAAACAAAATATCTTCACCAACCATTGTTCTACATGTAAATTTTAAATATGTTAC
Source organism: Laupala kohalensis (assembly GCA_002313205.1). NCBI lineage: Eukaryota > Metazoa > Arthropoda > Insecta > Orthoptera > Trigonidiidae > Laupala > Laupala kohalensis. The sequence continues at coordinate 375,314 of NNCF01129081.1, read as the reverse complement.
TTCAAGTTTTTTGACACTCTCCCTGGTAACAATCGTATCAAATGAATATTGTTTATGAAATATAAAGAAATGACCTCATTCAAAAAATGGAGGTTATACCCTTCCGGTGAATACATGTTTCCATGGTGGGTTTTTTTTCTGTGCATATTCTATGCCACATATTGAATGCAATTTGTATAGAGAACCTCATTGTCGTGTATCCTTTGTTGGTTAAGTAAAAAGTGATATTATGCAAAGCATGCGTTATATTTGATGCAGATTTAACTACATCAATTTCAAATTGTTATATTGTTCAAATAGGTATATCAATTCTTGGGGCGGCTGGTAGTGTATTTCTTCTCCGAAATTTCTGGAAAGTCAACATAAAACCGGTCACGTTGCTAATAAACAAACCACAATGAATAAAAAAATAAATAATAGACTGATGATTATTATTATAGATTAATTATTAATATTAGAGCCATTGCCACAATAATATAATTAAAAACTTCAACGTAGCTTTGTTTAATTGATCTTGGTTATATTCTATCACAGCAGAACAAAGCTTTTAATATAAAACAACGGAAGAGAAAGTTCTGTAGCAGACAATAGCGTACTTTTTGCTTTTGTACTTGTCAGTAAGTTGAAAAATACCATTAGGATACAAAGATACTGTGCACATTTTTTTCATTTCCAAAATTGACTTCCAATATTTTTTTTCAATGACTTTTTCAGATTTAGTTCATTTTGATTTGCTCTTAAGAATTCAGTATTGCAGTTCATTAGATTAACTCGTGTTAAGATGTACATTTACGAATGATTGATATCATCTGTTAGAATTCGTTTCTTTTCTTGATACTCAAAACAAACCAACTCTGCAGTACAAACCTGTACTTTTCTTCCCTTTTGTAATGTCTTCATAATTAATGTCTATATTTGTACAATGTGTTCTATCATCCCTCCAATTTTTTTACGTGGAGTTCTGGGACATTCGTATAATCTCTACTATTATGTATAAGATAATTGACTATATCTTATAATGTCTTCGTTCAAAGTGAATGCCGTTTCTCATTTATTAATAATATTTCTTAGATATAAGCGATTAACGTGGCAGAAAATAGTACCAAAAATTGTATAGAACTAAGATCCAAAATGATGGGGATGCATCGTATGTTAGTCTTTGGTGTATTTTATTTGTAGCACTAACTAGCTGATTACCCCGCGTTGCTCAGGGTTTTTCTTAGACTAATCTTCTTTTACACAGGATAATATAAAATCTATCTATATTGTATATAAAAATACAATATTTCAAATTCATAATAATACAAATTTAATACAAAACTTAACTGTACACATCACACAATTTGCCGACCGAATATTCGCTTCCGAGGCATGACGCGGCTGCAGCATTTCATTAAAATTTCTGTAAAATATAAACTATTTTACGATTTAAAGACGATTTTTATCTTTTAACAAAGCAAAACACAAATAATCCATTAATTTTGACTTTTCCTTCTTAAATTGAAGTATTTTAACACTTCTATTTTAAATAACGTTTCATCGAAAATTTAGGTAAATTTTTGTAGATATATGCTGTCACGGACTTTCTTGAAGAACTCTTTGAGTCCAACAATATTGCATAATAATGCTGTCATTCAGACAGTGCAAACAAATATAACTCTTTTTGCCGATTTTATCGACATTTATTGTCAAAAACCATTTCTGTCTTTCTTACCAGATATTTAAAAAATAGAAGTTAGCACATGTTCATCCTGGACATCTAAACTATCTCCTTACCAGATTTAATCACGATCAGTAGAGTGGTTTAGTCGTGATCAGGTAGCAAACAGACACACACATTTTCGCGGTACACATTTATATATTAGTACGGATAACAGTTCAAAATTGACTAGGAACTACAAGTGTCAAACCACCAGTGCACAAACTTCCTTAAGAAAAGAACTTGAGTCATTCTTTTGACAAGATTCGTAAGTAGCAATTTTGTTGTGACTCTGCTATGACTTTTATCTTTAGTTTTGGCAGAATCATTCCTTACCTATTTTTCATTGTATTCAACAAATTTCTGTTCGGGATCGTCACAATTCAATTATTCGCGCTATACCGTTATAATTATTTGGCACCGTAATACTTACATAACTCTTCCTAACACATGGTCTTACAAATGATGTGCAAAATATTACAATACAGTAGTATAATTCTCTCATTGTATTCGAGCTAATCTACCCACAAAAATAGTCCACGGATCGAAGCTTACTGTTCTCTAATAATATATTACATTTTCATAGAAGTAACCTATGTATGATTGTTTCGTATAAAGCCCATGAAGATAGAGGGATTGACAATCGAAGCAAGAAATGATTTAATTTTGCGAGTAATAAAGGAACATAACGAAGATTATTTAGAACGCATTCTTAACCTATAAGTTAAAGTTTTCTTTACATAGCCAAAAAAACTAAGAAGGATTACTAAAACTCTTGAAATTACATAATTACGTAAGATGAATTCCAGAAATAATTTCAAGAACTAAACATTCTCAAGGACTTCGATTCATTGCTCGGGCAGAAGACGTGTCGCGAGAAGCTGTAAAGCGGTACGGAAATTTCGTCCATTGGAGACGAACGCATCCCTGTGAGGATAAATGACAGCTGATTAGTGTTGCTTGACTAGCAACAGCGTGTAATGGTATATTTCACAAAGTGTTCTGGATAGTGGAAGTCGTTTAAAGGCAAGATATACATATGATCGTTCTCATACAATCCAAGGGACGGAAGCGTTGAATGTAGCCGGGGACTTTTCAGATGCTCGCTCTTTAATCCCCTCCACCTCGTGGTGATTGATGTTTCGAAATTTATAGATGTTCCGTGCTAAAATGAAAAGATTAAATGAATATGTGACTCCATTACGCGCAGGACGCACAATCTATCCGATTATTGAAACTCATACGTGACATTACATCCTTTGCTTGTGGGACTCAAATTTAACTATATTACTTAGTTACCACCAGAGGGCTATGACCAATGTAAAATGTTGGTGAGTGCTAAAGTGCTAATGATAATAATAAAAATATTAACAATAATAATAAAAATAATAACTTGTAAAATGTTCCCATTGAAGAAGGGAGTTTTTGGCATGTCTCCTTATCGGGCATAGAGTTGAGAATTAACAAAAAAGAATCCCGAACAAAAATAATAATAATTAGTATAAACCTGTTATGTAAGCGATAAATGGTATCATCAGAAGTCGGCACCAATCACGACAATGGAAAACTGCACTACCGTGCATGACCAATAAATCCATACTGCACCAGCTACCTTCCGCACCAGTGCTTCTACACTGTAAAAGAATTTATTAATTGTAATAAAAGTTAAAGTCGTCTTGTACTTTATCACGCCATTGTTGTAATACTTTCTAAATATCTGACAATAATTTCAAAACTATTTTCCTGCATGCTTGTATTATGTCTTATTATTCATATAAATTTAGTTGTATATGTGTTACCGTGAAAGGCCGAAATTGGAGAATGTCGACTTCCACCGGTTAATGTCAACATTCACATAGTCACTTGGTGTATGTCCGAAATATTTGCTAAGTACCTTTATTTCTGACTTACACTGGCAAATGTCGACATTCACCATGCACTAATGGTGAATGTTAAACATGTCGGAGATTTATATTTTCTTACCAAGAATTTAAAACATACAGTACATTCTAAATGGGAAAAGAAAATATTCGTGATATAAATCGCAACACAAAAAAGTATGAATATATATTTTTCTCACTGTATATGACACTACATATCACGAAGGAATACGCTAAAGTCCTTATGAAGCCATGTTTGGCGATAAAGCAAAAAGAGGTATAGCATCGTCTTTTTTGTCCAGCGAACAAATCGCAAATATTGAAACCGAAGAACAGCTTGAAGAAACTGTTAATACTTCTGAAAAAAATTTGAGCGGTGGTCATACCGAAAACCATATTCCAAAGAAAAATATTGAAGAGGACCTGCAAT
>NNCF01129081.1:198821-363363 GCA_002313205.1 Laupala kohalensis | reverse complement strand
CATTCCACCCTGGACAACTTACTTCTCCTGGAATCAGCAATTCAAGATGCTTTTGTCCGAAGACAACATCTCATCGGAATATTCTTTGACATCGAGAAGACTTACGATACTACTTGGCGTCATGGCACTCTATGCCTGGGGATTTAGAGGACGTCTTCCTCTGATGCTCATGTCCTTTTTGGATCAACGTTCCTTCCGCTATAGAATTGGAAGAGACACCTCGGATCTCCTTCTTCAAGAGAACGGTGTTCCTCAGGGCTCAGTCTTGAGTGTGACCTTATTTGCAGTGGCCATAAACAGCATAACGTCTGCTGTAAAGAATCCTGTTTTACACTCTCTTTTTGTCGATGACTTTGCTATCTTTTGTTCATCACACAGTGTCACAGGTGCGGAGCGACAAATCCATCTCGTCCTGAATAGATTATACCACTGGTCGAAAATTACAGGTTTTCGTTTCTCTGCTGAGAAAACATGCTGTGTTCTTTTCAGTAGGAGACCAAGCATTCTGACAGAACCACACCTCGCCCTGGGGAACAACGTTCTCAAATTCTATTCTTTTGTGAAGAGGATGGGGAACAACGTTCTCAAATTCTATTCTTTTGTGAAGAGGATGAGGAACAGCGTTCTCAAATTCTACACTTTTGCCACGTGCTAACTTTACCCGACAATCTGGTGCACAACGCGGTTTTTCACCCATCCTCTTCTTCCATCCGTTTCTACAACAACGGACTGAGAGCAACCAAACCTTTTGGATATCGCTCCAAACAAATTTTGGAAACCTTAAATATACGCACACTTAATGTCTTACATCAAGGTTTTAGTAAGTCTCCCCCTTGGGCTTTGCACAAGCCGAAGATTATTTTCGATTTTCTGCATCATGACAAGAAGAACACTCCAGCTCCGATGTTGAGGGTATACTTTCACCTAATCCTCTACAAACACCGGGTCCATATCCCTGTATTTACCGACGGGTCGTTGCAGGCCGATGGTGTCGGCTGCTCCGTGGTATTTCCCCGTAAGACTCGTGGCTACCGTCTGGGTGACTTATGCAGCGTTTACACCGCTGAGTGTTACGCCATATTGAGAGCATTGCGATCAACAAAGTGCTCCGGCGGATCACATTTCCTGATTTGTTCTGATTCGCTGAGTGCCCTTCAAGCAATCCAGAATATGTATATAGCTGATACGTTGATCCAAAACATCCAGGAAGTGCTTCTCTCACTGCAAGGNACATGTATCCAGCTGATAAGCTGATCCAGAACATCCAGGATGTACTTTTCTCACTGCAAAGTGATGGAAAGAGCATAATGTTTTGCTGAGTTCCCGGACACGTAGGTTTCAGAGGAAATGAGGAAGCAGACGATTCCGCAAAGACGGCATGCCTCAGGAATCGCGTGGATTTCTCCACGGTTCCAAAACGAGATCTCCTAAATTCCGTCAAGTTGAGGATTCTGAGTGAATGGAGCAATGAGTGGTTCGCGGTTGAAAGGAATAAGCTCCGACTTATCAAATCTTCTGTTAAGTCATGGATCAGTTTCTGTAGGTCAGCCAGGTGCGAGGAANTTAAGTCATGGAGCAGTTCCTGTAGGCCAGCCCGGCGCGACGAGGTCTTGCTGACCCGCCTGCGCATAGGACATTGTCCTCTCACTCATAGGTATCTCTTACTACTTGATGATGAACCCGTTTGTGAGGAGTGTGGCTGTTCTCTGGTAGTGCGTCACCTACTAACTGATTGCAGAAGATACTTAAGTATACGGAGACAAATTGGTCTGGCTGCAGATTTACCAACGATTCTCGGAAATGAAACGGTTAATGTTAATAATCTATTGATTTTTATGAGTAGATCGGGGCTCCTCCCACAAGTTCTCGGGAGAGTTTAAAATTTGCATTCCCTTTTCATCTTTACTGTCTTCTTTGTTTTCATCGTTCGTTTCTGTAATTCGAAATATAATATTTAAAAATGGTTTTCCTTCTTTGTGGTATAATGTATTGTATTCTGTTTTCTTTTCTTTCATCTTTTTTTAATTTAGATATTTGTTGAATTCAGGAGGGTTTTTTAGTGGGTATGGTCGAGATATTCGGCGAGTCCCACACACGGTGAAGAGTCATTACGGCTTTTCTCTATTGTGCGAAACTGTATTTTTCCTTGCTTGCATGGACTTTAATGACCTTCGATGTTGACAAGCCCTAAAACCCCAAACAAAAAACAATAAATCGATTTTTACATTGTACAAAACATCGCATATGAAGAAAAAAATAGTGTGTTCTTATTGTTTTATATGAACTTAACTTATTCTAATTATTGGCTCTTATGGGTAAATATTGCGTTTCATTTATATATTACATCCTAATTTACTTGAAAAAGAAGTTTCAGTAATCACTTCCAGTGACAAATTGCAACAAGCAAAGATCTTCCCATTTGAATTTTATATTCTTGGACGCCCTTGTTACGTGATGCGGAGATCAGCGAATAAAGCGATACACAGAACGCAGCAATTGATCATTAGTTAATACATAGAAAAGTTGCGGTTAACCTTTACATGTGTCATAACCTTCTGAATGTAATATTAAATTCATAGAGATACAAATTTTTTAAAGATTCGAGATCATGAAANTTTTCAGTATATTTTTTAGGAATATGAGTGGTAGTCCGAACTTCCTTGATACGCCCCCCCCCCAGCCCGTTTTGACTACTCCCTTGGTGATTCAGTGACCAGTCGTTTATTATCTTCGTGCCAAGTATTGCAAAACGTCGTAATTGTTGAGTGCTGGACAGCGACAGATTACGAGGAACAGCAGTTCGGTTTGTTTTATTAAACTGACCTTGTGTAGTTGCAAATATTTTTGAATGGAATGCAGTTGTCAATACTGTATTCAGGGTTATTTTTACTTGAAAAATTTGAGAAATTATAAAATCATTTCTTTAATGTTTTCATATAAATATAAATAAGTAATTTCTGCACAGAATTCTTCAAAACGTTTATTTATTATGAGTAGCGTTGTTAGTACATCGGAGATTGCTGGACTCCTAACAACATTGGTGTCAGACTTGTGTTCACAAACGTCATTATGAAACATCAGGAAATTTTGGAATTTCTGTTTAAACAATAAACGACAAAAAACATTAACAAAATATGACACCTCTACTTGAAATGTCTATTGACTTTCAGATCTTCTATACTAAAGCTCAATTCTTATAACCATTGAGTTTTAGATACTTATCGCAGTTTCTGAATATCGCCTCTTATTAATTACTCGAATGTGAAGAGCATAAGAGATAGAAGTGCGAGTTTATACATCACCGAAAATATTGTGTGTATCCTACATTTTTATGGCTTATAAGAAAATCGACTGTATTAATTTAATTTCATTTCCAGAGACCTACACAGTAAAAATATATTGATAAGATCTGAATCAAAAATATTAATTCTGGTTTGCAACACCGACTAAAATCATCTAATATAACATCAATAATCTAATATAGTAACTGGGGAAATACAGATTAACACGAAAAAAAGTGGAGGTGAGAATTTTTTGAATGATGAAAATTAATTTAGTGAAGTAAGGTAATCATAAGCCATTAAAAAAACAATTAAACTACTTTTTGTCTTCACATTGATTTTTTATGACATCTCTTACGGAGTAAACCTACGTATTACAATCTTAAACTCATACGTTTAAAAAGGTAATAATTATGAAATAAAGAAACGTGTTGATACCTGAATCAATATTCAAGGTCTAACTATTATAAACATAATATAGTTCACAGGGTGAATAGTGATTACAAAAACCAATTCTAAAACAGAAAAACTTGTTCATATTATTTTTAAACATATTTATGCACAAAAAGGAAAAAATGAAAATAACTATTTGAAAAATTGAGTCTAAAATTAACTTATTTAATTGACCTTATAATGTCACGTCCTGGAGTTTCGTGCACTGAAGGCGTCTTAAGATAAACCCTTTGTAAAAAAAGCTGCATAGCTTTGGTGTTCACATGGTGGGATCAAGTTCCCTTCACTGTAGCTAAGAAACTTATCTTATGCATAACATTTAAATGGATATTGAGTTAAGTTCTTGGGACAACCCGAGTTTCATATCTGTACATTATCATGACCATACATATTTGACCTTACATCAATATAAAAGAGTAATATTCATAAGCATTTTTCACTTCTGTATTGCTACCAACTTTTGAAGCAAACTGTACGGGATAAACCATGTAATGTCGTCACCGACGTTTTCGTTTGCTCATACGAAGAGCGTTGAGATACTATCAGCTCCCGAACCTTCTACATTTACGGAATTCCTGGAATATCCTCCAAAGTGGAATTTTCCTGCACTGCCTTCTCCGCATCCACGGCTGCAATTGCAGGATTCTTCAAACTGGAGCACATTAAGATACACTCATCGACTTCGTTTATACCGCAAATACATTTTATGGCTCTCAAAACGGTGAATACATGTTGATTAGGAGAACCGAGATGAAATCAAGTCCATGACCTTCCACATAGTTAAATGTTCTGGAGAAACATCCCTCCGCTACCAAAGTGGATCTCCTCTCATTGTTATTAATATTCAACGTTGTTATTATTATCGATTAAAATTATGTTCAATTATTCTGTTGCTACTTAAATGTTTCTTGTTACAATTTGTTTACAACTACCGACGACTTCAATCTCGAGTCGTAACGTTGTGTAGTAGTTAATCACAAGAACAAATATTATAATCGCAAAAAAAAGAAAAAAGAAAAAGAAAAGTGGTCGTAGTTATTTACCACGATGTATGCTTCTGAGGAAATGGGTAGTGGATCTGAAACGTAGACCTGAGTGCACGATGGTCACTGTGCGGTGTTACTCCTCTGCGCGAAGGTTGCAGCCTTGTCCAATGATACTCAGTAGCCGCGAGTGGCCCGTCGCCAGCAGGAGACGCGAGACACTTTCGCGGCCATTGACCTTCCTCACTAGGCTTCTCTTTTTATTTTTCACCGGTGGAAGCCTCCCAGATGCCACCGTAACCTGTAACCTAGGACTCCTAGGTTTTAGGAAGAGGGATATTTTAATATTTCATTTATACCACATATTTAAATATTATATTAAAAAATCAACAAACCTATACAACTATAAAAATAAACTTTTAAATATCAAATGAACGACTAAAATAAACCAATCCAAGAAAAACAACGTAAAATTAGTTTTGAGACATAAAATTGGGAGAGGGGCTTTAGCGGCTGCGGACCGACCTGCGGAAGGTTACTCGTCGCCACTGGCCTCGCCTACACATGTCGGCTGCTTCCTCCGGGAAGACAGGAGGAGTTGCTTCAATCCTATTAGTCAAAACTAGGCTTCGCTCAGCTCAGGAGCGCGCTTTCGCGTTCACGACATCCGCCCCCGCTATGTGTGAATCGATTACCATGTTTACGATTGGTGACGGCCAAGGAATTATTAAATGACATTAATGATTCCTTGAATAATCTGTATTGAAATATGTAAAATTAATAACTTATAATCATGGTCGCTAACCTATCAAAAATATACGAGGAACTAGTTGAAATGGACCCAGACGCATTGAATATTGCTGGGGGGGGGATTTTCGCATGTGTACTAATAGTCACTTTTTGTCCACATTTCTAACATTGTCAAGAAAAGGACATTTTAAGACGAAACAATACATCAACATCGATACAGCATCACTTTTTCTAACATCATTACTCATTTAATTATATAAAACATTGACACTTGGATATTGCTGAAAATCAACTGTTCATCAATTCCCCTCTCTAAAATTTTTCTCTCCTTTCTTATCACCACACGTAACTGTTATGTACCATACACTACATTACGATGCAAAATTAAACATAATCATCAACATCATGATTTACTTCAATCATCAATGTGTCACTTCACATAATGAATTCATACTCGAATAACCTCTTGAATACTAAGAACTACAACATAATACTTTTATTCGCCAACAATGTACGTCGTGATTTTCATTTATTATTTCGATCCGACGCTTATGACACATAAAAGCAATAAAGCAACTCTTTAAAAAAAAATTTACTTTATAATTGCATTGGTATAGTTAATATGTTTTAGAGAAGAATATTACAGAAGCTCAAACTTTCCTTTCGTGATATTGGGGTCTCGAGTTCCTCCAACCCTTGCGAAGTACGCGAAAATGCTCAAATTTTTCGTTTTAAAATCTTGTTTCTATACACATTGAATGCTATTAAAGAATTTAAAAAGGTTTTGAAAATCGAAAAATTGTGTATTTCCTTTAAAAAAATGTAGTGGTCAGGAGAAATTCGGGAAACGTTTCCTGAATATGGAAAAATTCTGCTGTAAGTACCTTCTTCTTCTAAAAACAAGATTCAGTACATTTTATATTCTTCTTCACAACTTGAGTCACTCTCTGGTTCAATATGATAGTATTATCAAGGTACTTGTTTAATAAGATCGTCTGATAATATATTGTAGCGAACTTTGGTAGAATTGTTCGGTTGAACGTATAAAGTGAAAAATCGAACCTGTTCATGAAAAGTGAGTAAATTGAGGCTCATAATAACAAACAGAAAAGAAATGATCAACATACTGTGATTATTAGGAAAGATATTTCCAGTACTTGTTCAGAATTATTTTCATTCAAGATAGGAACTGAAAAGGTACAAGATACACTTGCGTATGTTCTTGCCATTCTTTTCTTATATCCATATATGGTTTTCAAAATATGGTGCTATATGATGTAAGTACTTTGAGTGTATTTGTTTAAAATTATTTATATTACCATATATTCTCATTCCAGAGCGTGTTAGCATGTATTGGAAAATAGTAACTTCTGTTATTTAAAAGTGGTTAAAAGTGTAAAAGGATAATCGCCTTGACTTTAAAATATTTTTTTTTCATTCGCTTTATGTAAGTTCACGACACTCTTTTGACTCTTATTCAATACCCATTGATATCCTTGACGCAAAATAAATTGAAATGCATCAACGTTGCCGGCCACCGCGAAGTAGAACGACTATGACGTAGACACTGTTACCTATGACGCATGCTTGCTGCGATGAAAACCTCTGATTCCTGTTTGGCGCGTTTACTTACCCCGGAATCTGTGTTATTTTGGTAGCTCCATTCACTACTTTCTAACCTTTTAAACTTTCATAATTCAGCGTGTCCTTTATTTACTGTGATATTTTTTGCATTCAATTAGTATTTGCTTCAATGTGTTTTATTTTATTCATCGTAGAAACAGCGGGGAATTAAAACAGTTCAGCAATGCACTTGAGGTACTACAATGATAGCAACTTATGAATACAAATGTGTCTTAGCTAACGTAGTGCTTGCAGGTATGGATAACCAGTGAAGCAGAGCTTCTGTTGAAATATACCTGTGATGGTATATTTCGAAATAATTGATTGCATAAATTTAGATATTCTCCATTTTAATGACTTGTTACTAACTGCTGGGGCATACCCCGTTCCAACAGCCATCGGCCTACCATGAAAAGATTATGCTGAAATAGAATCTATGAAGAATACAAATTGCTGTAAAAATACAGAAAAAGAACGTATTAATGTCACTAGATTGAAATGTAAGGTTTCATTTGGTCAGTTCAATTAAATTTGTTCACTATACAACAAACCAATCTTCACCTTTAGCTGCAAACTACAAATTCAATTGTGATTGCACCGTAGGGCACTTACATACAAATTCGAATTTTTAAACATCTCAGCTCGAATATTAATGGTCTTGACATCACCTCGCGCAGATGGCGCTGAATCATGAATTACAAAATGAATAGGTTTACAAATTAATATCCTAACTTTTATTCCTTTATTAACTGAAATTAATAAATCTTCTGAAGCTTCTCTCACATATTTTTTAACCCAAACTTTAGCATTTTCAATTTTTATTTCAAGATTAATAATAATAGTTTATTATAATTTTTTTAAAATTATTTTCACTTAACCAATAATTTAATTATTATTTCCCTAATAATTAAATTAGGTGCAGATCCTTTTCATTTTTGATTTCCCTCAATTATTGAAGGTATATCTTGATTTAATTGTTTAATTTTATTTACCTGGCAAAAAATTGCTCCATTTTTTATTCTTATTTTTATTTATTAATAGTACAATATTTTTATATTTTTTTTATTTTCTTCAATTTGAGGAGCCATTGGGGGTTTAAATAAAACATCCATTCGAAATTGTTTAACTTATTCATCAATTATGACGATTATCATGACGATTTTCTTAGCATGTTTGAGGATTTATTTGCTTCACTAATGGTTTTGTTCGTGGTTGCAATAATATATGTTAATGGAGTTTTTATGAGCTAAAAAATCAGGTACAACGAGTGTTCTCAATATCGAAGAAATGAATTTTAAAGACATCTTACAGAAAAAAATATTATAATTTTCTGCCTGGGAGTTTTTAAGTCATACCAATTAATAAAGCGACGAGATATTTTAGATGAAATTACATTACTACTCAGTAAAATAGACGAAGACTATATTTCCGTTATCATCTACTTGAGTAAGTAGTTTTCTCCACACGAAGGAATTAAATGTAAACACGAGAAATACTTTATTGACCATTGTCGAGTTTTAATATTCTTGACACAAGAAAACGCAAAATACATCAAAATAATTTTCTGTATACTAAACGAGTGTTTTTAAATTATCTTTCGTTGGAAATATGAAATTAGGTCTTTATTTACTTGTGTGAAGTAATACTTTTAACTATGCAATAGAAATAGTTCCCCTGAAAATATCACAATGAGATATCTATTTCATATCTTACATCTTTCATTTGTTTTATAATACACGAATTTTACTTTGAATAATGATATGGACTGAGTTAGCAAAGATTATAGAATATTTTATTTCATGTGCCAGTGACAAATAGTCTTTCCTTATATTCTGGGAATAAATTTTAATTATCACAGGAGAACAAATCTTTTTTTTTTTTTTGTGGGGCTTTAGGGCTCGTCAACATCCAGGGTCATTAGAGCCCATGAGAACAAATCCTTCGCAAGCTTGTGATACCTGCTTATTTACCTTTCTAATTTTGTCGATAGCAAATACATGTTAAAATTTCATTCCGAGCCTTAGAGGATAAAACACAATCGTAAAATTCACGGTTGCTTGCATCTTGCGTTATATTTTTGAGGGAAGGCTTGTAAAAAATTTATTAAAAATAATTAAAATTAAATTATCGATAAAAAACAAATTTTTATGGAATCCAATATATATTTTTATTTTTCATATAAATTATCCACGAGTCCTCGTCGGTGAGTGACAAAGTATTGTTATCCCTAGTTTTGCTTAGTTTTGCATTCCAAGATCATTTAATAGAAAATCGGATTGAAATTTTTATTTATTCTTAATCTTCATACTAGACCCATTATGAAACTTGTTTACGGGCGCAAATTCGTGTCATGGCAAATTACGTATAAAGATGTTTTCATATTACTTTAAAACTTTTCTCTCAATAATACCTCTTGTATTAGTCCTTCAACAGTGTATCATTAACGTTGGATCGTGCGTTAACATTGTAGCGCTTGAATGCCTTATACAACCTTGACGCCAGTCACATAAAAACACACGCTTGTGCAAATCACTAAAAACACACTCGCTACTCGCGCAATACTCATTCATTCGCAATACCGCCGACAAATTTCGGAACCACATTTTACCTCGTCCATTCAAAAGGTCCTGTAACCTCAAATGTCTCTTTTTCTCGGTAAATACATTGCACGGTTGGAGCTCAAAGTCGTTCGTAAACGTGACATGACACTGGGCGACAAGAACTAAGAGAAAAAGAGGGAACGAATGAGATTTGAACAAATAGGCGTTGTTGGATGACGCAACGAACACTGTCTCGGAGGTCGATGTGATGTAAGTGGTACCCGCTGAGGCGGTGCAGATGGAGGTGTGTGCAAGTCGAAGGCCGGGTTAACCACCACAGGTTGTTCGCACAGATCCAGAGGTCGATGACTCCGTTGGTAGTGCCATGCACTAGTTCAGGCATATCATATCCGGCGGAACCACTTTGTACGAGCGATGTGCGTGTTAATTTGTTAAGCGAATGCCATTGGTTCGTTTATGGAACATGGTCTGCGTTTTTGACTAAGTATTCATTCTAGCCTTCTATTATCTATTCTTTTTGGTATTCCCTACTTCTATTAAATACATTTTATTCCCCATTCACTCGTATTTTTTATCTTCAATTTCGCTTACATCAATACTCTTCGCTAAAGTTGTGAACACGTTTTCGATTTTTTAAGGTATGCTTATCTCAGTTTTTCTACTCTCCTTACATCTTCAAATAACAAGGTATTATTAAGTATTTTTCTCTAAAACATCGGTTGTAAAAGGGTAACGTTCTTTTGAAGTAAATCTTAGATTACTTTAATTTTAGTAGTCATCAATAGAGTTAATGGTACTGAGATAATTTATGCGGTATTGTGGTCAGTTACTTCTTAGATAACATCACCGTCAAGGTATCATTACGAAGAAAGGAAAATTAATTTCATTGCAGATTTATTCTTGAAAAACGTTAATCACATAACTAATGTTTATATAGTTTTGTGGTTAGAATAATATTTTTATTTTCGTATTTATGCTATTATAGATAAATGTTTCATAATATTCTTGTTTTTATACTTCAACTGACGCACGCATTTCTTTTCCTCATACGCTGAATGTAAACAAGAATGAACCCAAAATGTCAATGACCAATGTGTAGACGGCGTCACAAGCAATATCCTTGTACCAGCGGGAGGTTCTTTGCTACATCACGGTTATGATGAAATGTATTTATTTTCACACGCAAGGTACGGAATGATTGTTTCTCTGTTTCGATTGATTCTTTGTTTCGATTGACAAACAATTCTTTGTTGATTGTCAAACAATTCTTTGTTTCAATTTTTTATGGAGACAAATAGTACAAAAATGAGAAATATAGCGATCTATAACAAACTTTTACTGAATGGTTCATATAAATCAATTACATTTAATAGGAACTACATCAGCTGAGAATTCAAGTAACTTAATAATTGAAAAAATGATTTTCAAATTTAAACTTCGAAAACTCTCATTTCGGAATAGATACATGAATACAATTTGATAAAGAAAAGATTTATAAAATTGTATATATTTAAAAAACTTCATTGCTGAGATAATTTTCATGGATTATGAAATATTCTATATTTTACAACAAAATGAGTTTTTTTCGTACCTCTCCGTAAAAAGTCACCAAGGAATATGTAGCGAGATCAGCTAAATATAGTTGCTTACGTATTTCGTGAAATTCATGGTTTAGTCATTTTGCTACTTAGAGAAATCTACAAGTAGAGGCCAATGTCATAGAAACCAATGGTATGATGTATGGAATTAGAAATATAGTATTTTCATTCGCCCAATAATCCTTTCTTTCACCGAACTCCATGATACCAGCAATTACTTTTCCGTTTACCTCATGCCATTGGCCTAGAGCACAGAAAGCAATAATCATAGTCCCTGAAGAGGCACTCAGTTGTTTGCTTGCATTCCGAAGTAAGAAATAATTTCACTCTCGTGACTGAGAATCTTGCCTTCCCGAAATAGCAACTTGCTGTCCAGAGAGGACACTAGAGTACAGGGGTGGCCACAGCATGGTGAAATTCATTTTGACATTGAGGGGGTTTTTAAGGGAGTTCTCCAAGATAGTTCTTTCACTTTAGGGAAATATTCCGTGTTACCACTACTTTCTTTTGCAGCATCCACACGCTTTTTAGTCTAAGCAAACATTTATTACTCCAATATACATTATTAGAATAAGTATAAATAGAATAAGCTTTTTATCGAGCCATAATTGAGTGTCCAAACATTACGTAACGAATTCATGTCATTCACCATACGTGACAATTTCCATTGGTTTAAAATGCTTGATAATCACCATTTAAAACTAGCTAAATAAACCTGACATTATTCTCTGAAGCTGGTGAATGGCACCCAGCTGTCACAAGCATCCCTGGACGATTGTGAGATAGTTCTTCGAATCAAGACCACTAATGTCCTTGGTTATTTTATTCATTGCGTATGACATCTTTCTTACTTGGGGAGATGTTGTACTATTACCAATGAGGGCAAGTGAATTTGTTTGGCAGTGCAGGTATTATAAGTAAATAATAACGCAATTTTTTGCACCGGTCTATTTGCAAGGCCCGTAAAATGATAATCAGTAGTTGCTATGAAGTTGATGACGGATAACAATGATTGAAATACAACGTGTTGGCTGTTAGGAGATGTAAAACGAACTACGATTCATTGGCAAAATTTATTATCAATTATGAAAATTCTTATTTAATTTCAAAACAAGTTTGTTTTTCTAATGAATTGGAGCAGTAGTAGTTGTTCTATGGGGTTTCAGGTGTGAGAGGTTGTCGACTACTAGGAGTGCATTTTTACACATATTTTCGAACGTCGATACCCACTTATGTCGACTCAAATCTTTCAATATTACAATAAAAAACTTTTAATGTTACAATAGAAACAGTTCTTGTACTATTTTGAGTACAAAATTTCTTCAAGAATTACAAGTAGTATTATTTCCATAACATGTATTTTTCAGTAATGAATTTTAAAGCTATTTTAATGTTCTTTCAGATGAAGCTATCAATTTTTAAAAGAATTATACTTTCATTAAAAAAAATAGTTTTTATTTAATCAATAATTTTGACAAATTTGGAAACTTCTTCAAAACAATTTAATTTAAAATTATTCTTTGAAACTAGGACTATTCGATTATCTTTAAGACCAGATATGATTGATAATTGGATCTCTGTTGGTATTGATGGTATGAAATTTAATAGCGAACGCGGTGCTAGCTTTTGACCCTCCACTTCCTCGTACCACGTGTGTTTTTCTACAAGCTACTCCAAGAAAATAAATTTGCACATCCAAAAGGAAATGAAGAGGAGCCAGAAATTGTACACTTCTTGCTATGGATCGCTTAAACTATCTAATCACATATCATTGTTTCTCGTACCATTATTTTACTACGCGCATCATTTATAATGCGGACGCCTTTCATCACGGCAAGTTATTGACCGGTTTTCTGCGACGCAGAACCAGTTTTTATGCTTGTTTACTTCTTGACGAAAGTGTACAGGTCAACAGTCCTAAAGCAAAACTGGAACGTATCGGGAACAGGTAACTCAGAAATAAGTGAACACGTACCACTCTGAGTATTTTAGTGTGGAGCGAAAGTTGAAGTCATTTGTGGTCGACGAACAAATACTTAATTCAATGGCCACCAAGAGGTATAACCACTGTGCAAAATGTTTTGTAAGTACGTTGTTGATATTATATTGGTAATTGTATAGAATATTACAGGTTTCAAACTTAATATTGCTCCATGTACTGCATTTTGTGCCAGAACTGAGGTATTATATTACACGTGTCATTTTACAGTGGTGCATTGTATATAAAGATATTGTTTTTACCGTTGTTAAAATAATTAACATTTAATATTATAAGATAAGAGGATACAACGACCTTCGTTTCCTAACATGTGCTTACTAATTAATAATAATAATATTTAGAAATCTTTAATTAATAAACAAATCTGAACTAAAGAGTTAGCAAGGTAAGCTCAGCCAAATTTACATATTTAGGTGTGCATGATATTTGGTATGGAGATATGATATAAGTGGAGAAATATTAAGGTGATTATCTCTGATTTGGAGTTAAACTCATTTGAACAAACCTTTCTCCCTCTTGTGATTGAAGTGGGTGATCAAACTCTATGTATCATCAGAAGAAAATAGTCAGAGAAAACTCTACCACCACGCTGCGACTGTCTACACTTATTGATCTAGAAAAAGAATGCGCCATCAAACAGAAAAATTATGTCCAGAAATTTTTATTTGTATTGGTACTTGGTTGCCGTGAATTTAAAAGGTCGCGACCTACGAGATCAGATTTTTGCGGATTTCATTTCGGAAGCGGATCTCCTTGACCAAGGTTTTGCGTGACTCGTTTCCTCCACCCAGGACTGACGCAGGAGAAGTACCGACGTATCTTACTACACCAAGGACTATTCTGGATCACTTTTCTTCATTTCTTCTCTTTGCTCTGCGCTCTTTCTCCTCTCATCAGGGACGAAAATAGGATTGTGGGTCGTCTGAGGTGTGAATGAAATGGCAACACCTGTTAGATCCCAGACTCAATTCAGGTAAAAATATGAGCATGAATGGGTATTTTCCCGTGGTATTTCCCCGTGAGACCAGTGGCTATCGTCTAGGCGACTTGTGCAGTGTTTACACTGCTGAGTGCTACGCCATATTGCGAGCATTGCGAACTATAAAGTGCTTTCGCGGATCACATTTCCTGATTTGTTCTGATTCGCTGAGTGCCCTCCAAGCAATCCAGAACATGTATCCAGCTGATAAGCTGATCCAGAACATCCAGGATGTACTTTTCTCACTGCAAAGTGATGGAAAGAACATAATGTTTTGCTGGTTTCCCGGACACGTGGGTATCAGAGGAAATGAGAAAGCAGACGATTCCGCAAAGTCGGCATGCCTCAGGAATCGCGTGGATTTCTCCACGGTTCCAAAACGAGATCTTCTAAATTCCGTCAAGTTGAGGTCTCTGAGTGAATGGAGCAATGAGTGGTTAGCTGTTGAAAGGAATAAGCTCCGACTTATCAAATCTTCTGTTAAGTCATGGAGCAGTTCCTGTAGGCCAGCCCGGCGCGACGA
Organism: Laupala kohalensis; assembly: GCA_002313205.1. Lineage (NCBI taxonomy): Eukaryota > Metazoa > Arthropoda > Insecta > Orthoptera > Trigonidiidae > Laupala > Laupala kohalensis. Next base: position 348,613 of record NNCF01129081.1, on the reverse strand, counting down.
GGTCTTGCTGACCCGCCTGCGCATAGGACATTGTCCTCTCACTCATAGGTATCTCTTACTACTTGATGATGAACCCGTTTGTGAGGAGTGTAGCTGTTCTCTGACAGTGCGTCACCTACTAACTGATTGCAGAAGATACTCAAGTATACGGAGACAAATTGGTCTGGCTGCAGATTTACCAACAATTCTCGGAAATGAAACGGTTAATGTTAATAAACTATTGAATTTTATGAGTAGATCGGGGCTCCTCCCACAAGTTCTCGGGAGGGTTTAAAATTTGCATTCCCTTTTCATCTTTACTGTCTTCTTTGTTTTCATCCTTCGTTTCTGTAATTCGAAAATATAATATTTAAAAATTGTTTTCCTTTTTTGTGATATAATGTATTGGTATTCTGTTTTCTTTTCTTTCATCTTTCTATTTAGATATTTGTTGATTTCAGGAGGGTTTTTTAGTGGGTATGGTCGAGATATTCGGCGAGTCCCACACACGGGGAAGAGTCATTACGGCTTTTCTCTATGGTGCGAAACTGCATTTTTCCCTACTTGCATGGGCTCTAATTACCTCGATGTTGGCGAGCCCTAAAGCCCCACACACAAAAAAAAAATGAGCATGAATTGAACCCCAAACCTCCCCGAATCCCACTTTCAAAGGCATGAATTGGACCCCGACGAACGATATAAGTCAGCACCATCTAAGAAGCGTCACTAACTCATTGTCATAAAATATATCTTGTATTGCTAAATTATAGTAGACATACATTCTTAAATTAAAAATACAATGAGAATAAACAGTTGTAATTACTTATATAATTGGGTTATGCGGTTATAATTTATAGACAATCAATTCACTAAACATCACTTTATTGACATTCACTGTGAATTGCCAACGTTTCGACGCCGATCAGCAACTTCATCACGGCAGCTGTATTATCACTTCCATACAAAATTCCATCTTAAATTTCTTTAAAGATTTATAATAAACACGAAGTCAACTTATGTAAAACATATTGTTCACCTTGTCCAAACAACCTCTACAACGGTAGAGCTACAAGTGACCCTTGTACATTTTCCAGCAATTACTAAGTAGTAGGTGAATAAAACTTAACTAATTTACGTACATAAAATGTACTGAATTTACTTTAATAAATAATTGATTTTTTCGAATAGATAATGACTAAAACTAATTTTATATGTGCATGACATCAGAGAAATTAATGGGTAGGAAATTTAGAACAATTAAGGGCACCATTAGCTACCTGGACACAGACGGGGTCCATTTCATGTCCACGATTAGATTCTTCCAAATCCTTTCCAATGACACCTACATGAGATCCAATTTGAGTGCATCGTGTAAAATAATCTCTAACAAAACCACTTTTTTTTTGATTTGATCTTTTTTTAAAATTTGTGCTACTGTGTTACGGGGAAGCCCCGACACATTTAATTATCATTCCATCAGAAAAAAATTAACAATAGAAATGTCTTATTTCACAGTATTTCTTTTTAAGGAAATAGAGTGCACCCTTGTTCCCCTTGTTAATACGTCCTGGAGCCCGTTTCACAAAATAACGAGAATTGTTCGTTACACGTTGTAATGAACACTCGTAACAACAAGTAGGTAATTACGATAGTCTCACAAATATTTCGCTAACTTGTCAGCAACAAGTACCTGTCGTTAACAAGTGGGGTTTATACACAATTGTCAGTAACAAGAAATTTGTGAACTGTCCAGTGTTTCTCGTTTGATTTTACGTTATATCATAACATTTTTGGAACTTTTAAAACATTTATTAGTATAACTCATTGAACATATATCACAGAAAGTAATTTTTTAACATATTGTTAGAATTATTACATGCTTATTAACAATGAGTTTTCAAATTGCAATATTGAAACTAAGCAAAAATAATGACAATTAACATTATTATAATTTATAGTAAAATAAATATAGATTTTCTCTTATAGTACGTATTTGTAATAGATAATTCTTTCTTCTTCCAGTTTTCCAGACTACTGAAGCGTTTGTTTAATTCATACACTGGAATAACTGTTAAGTTCACTCTTTCATTAAAAGTTTTTCTACGTCGTTAAAAGCTCCTCTTCATCTTCCCAACTAAAACTTGATGACCACATATTCATAAAATAACACTTGTAACGCAGTTAACCTACGTTTATAGCTAGGTGCGAAAGACTTGATTGTTTTTTTTGTGGGGCTTTACGGCTCATGTCGACATCAAAGGTTATTGGAGCCCGAAAAACTTGTACAGGTAGGGAAAATGCAGTTACGCCAACATGACTCTCCCCGCATGTGGGACTCGCCGAATGATTCAACCCTACCCACTAAAAATCCTCCTGATCTACAACACACCAAAACATATCTCACAACATACATCAAAACATCAAATGAAGGGGGGGGGCAATGAGGGGGCACATAACATGAGAGGGGACAAAAAATGAGGGGTAGGACAAAAATGAGAGGGATGAGGAAAATGAAAGATACCCTAGCCTTAATAGCATCGGGACCGAAAAGAATAAGAGGTGAGCAAGGGAGGTCAGACAAGAGAAAGGAAGGACCCTAGCAAAAGTAAGTGGAAGTAATACCAGACTCAGCTCGGGGTCCCGTGTTTGCCAAACACGTACTTACTAGATGTAAGTCCCCTGGGGGGACTTGATTGGTACGAAGTTTATTTTACAAGGTGTGTATAATTTACATATAATACAAGGTATGTACGTATAATTTACATATACAAGCGTTTCACAAATCGCATATCATTGTACTTAAAAGTGAATTCTCACAATTTCTTCTCACAAGAAGTTTATTTTACAAGATTTGTCAGATAAAATTGTTAGTAAATCACTCGTAAAATTGTGAGAATTCACTATTATGTACAATGATATGCGATTTGTGAAACGCTTATAACGTGATACTTTTACAAATTCGTTTAAGTTTACATGCTTTTCTTACAAATTTGTACTTTTGTGAAACGGGCGCCTGGTGTTCATACGCACACTAGGAAAAGGTGTTTTCAAAATGTTTTGATCATTGACAATCTTGATATAGAAAAGCCTTTAATACAATCAACTACAAATATTGTCGAATATTAACTATAATATAAATTATTACGTATATAAAAAATATTTCACCGTGTAATCCTTAACTCAGATTTGTGCACGATTACAATTATATTTATGCCTAAAAATATATAACGTTAAAAATGAATCTCACTAAGTTGAGAAAGCAATGTATCGCGAATACAAACGGCAACTATGTCGTTCATGTCGGTGTCGGAAGTATCCAGGTTTGGAACCTTCAATGAAGGTTTTATGGTGATCCCTACAAGCTAACCAACTGAATTTTCAGAATATTTCTTGTTGCTAGGAATTAAAATTGTTTATCAAGCTTGGAAATGAAAAAGAATTTTGACAGGCTAACTGAATAGATGATACATAAAACTCATACGTTGAAAAAATAACAAAATATTTTTCAATTGCAGTGAAAAATTCTACCTTGTAACTTCATAAATTAAATCTCTTATGCCGACAGCCTTCTACCGCATTTGTTATTATCAATCCCTTGTCACAAGGGAAAGAGCAGGGAACAGGGTAGTTGAGGAAGGAAGCAAGAACTCTTTACGAATTCTCGTCTCATGACATCAGAATTTAAAAAAATATTAAGGCTATTTACAAGGTACAAATATATTTTGTTGTGGCGTTTTAGGAAATATTTCGCAACAAGACCTGAAAAAATTCTGAACTTCAACGACGACAAATTTCCGAATGCAACGTACGCCTTTGTAAATTTGTGAATTGTTAAAAAATATGCATCCGCTTTTTGAAAGAAACTCTCCGAATCCGAAAATGAATGAAAGTAATTTCTTAGCTTATGGTATTTTCAACCAAATGACCAAGATATGACAGCCTGACCCGGGACTATGAGGAGAGACAGAGGCGCACGTGCCACCAACTGACCATGAATTCCATTGATTCGGTAATAGTATTAACTTAAAAGTTTACAAATTAAAAAATAATAATACTCTGCTTTTGATATAGTATCCTCGTGAAGACTAATCTCCATGTGAGAGACTTGAATTTGCCTGTACTCACTAGTATTTTCCAACTCAAATAAGAATTTACCTACTACTAGTTTCGTTAAATATGTGCGTAATGTACAATAATTGAAACTATTTACGAATGTCATTATTATATAATGAAGTTATAATATTAATATATATGTGCGTAATGTATAATAATATGTGCGTAATGTACAATAATTGAAAATATTTACGAATGTCATTATTATATAATTAAGTTATAATATTAAACAACCTTTGACAGACAAATTATATTTTTTATTATTCAACCTACAAAATATCCTTCCTCAGATTTTTACAAAATCGTGCAAAAATCCTGGTTTAAACATTATCTAGTAAAAAATGGTAATTTGTCTTTATGAAAGTTGTTAAATTTTATTATTTAATGTACAACGATACATACTGTCTTGTAAATGTTTAATTTTACTAGGAAGGTATTTTTGTACTTAATGCAAGAATACTTCATAGATTGTAATGGTGTATTACGTCATTGGCATAAATTATATTGAAAGAAAGTTAAAAATAAAATAAAAAATGCAGATTTTCGTTACCACGTAGACGCGAGACTCCGAGAACTTCGATGAGAATTTGGAAACTATCAGGAGGAAATGTCTCTCATAATTCATATTTATACATACCAGTTGATCTCAGCCAGCGTTGCTCGATGGTTTTAATTAGTCTCTTCATACAATTTCACGAAGTTTCATAAATCGATAAAGACCCATAAACATTTCCTCTCAAAACGTCAAACTGTCCCATAAAGGTACCCTGGGGGTTCACGGAGGGCAGGACTCCGCCATCACTAGGCCTCGGCACTAGGAGGAGGAGATATGATATCTGTCTCCGGCCGGTTGACCCCAGATATTTCTGGATACTCGTTTTACAGCGGGCTGAGTAGGTCTAGGAGTCAGTCTGGATGTTGAAATGCGTTGAAAAAGCACAAAAAAATTCCAGACACTTGAAATTTGGAGACGCGACGCTATAGGAACTATTATCAGCACAGTCACAAGAAAACGCGTCACGAGAAATTCGTTCGCAAGAGAAAATCCGCACTGACTCCTTTAGATACTTCGTACAAAATTTAACTGCGTTTTATAAAGATCGATCAAACGGACGAACATACTGAATAAACTTGTAAACATCGAAGCAAACATTCATTGTGTGTAGTGGAAGATGATATTTTTTTGCACATTAACTTCAATATTTCGTAACTATGTTTTTTTTTGTTATTTCTTAGTTCATTGTTTAAATCATCGATCTTTCAAACTATGATGGCCTTGCACGTGTGAAATTGTCCGCGCGCATTTCATATGTCGAAACAACCTGCTTCGTCCTGATGGGCCGTCCCCGCGTCGGATTCACGTCGCGTGAGCCATGGCTGGAGGCGACGCGGTTCCGTTCAACAACTTCTGACCCTTCGCCGATGGCGGTGTCGGGAGCTGCTTGGGCAAAGGAAATCGGACGCCCTTGGACCCGATGAGAGCCGGTTCTCGCGCCTCCTCAACGACCTCGTTCAACAATTCGCTTCGGTTCTCACGAATCGTTCGACTCCAGATGAATTGGTGGTCCAATCTCCCCCATCTCCTCCCCCTTCTATCATTTCAAGTTTTTATTTTTTGAGTTATATTTTCATAAAGAAATTTTTATTGCTTTCGGTGCTCAGTCAATGTGACGAATTTTTTAATTATTTTTTTTGGGGGGAAGGCAAACGAGGATGAAACAGTGGGATTCATTTTTTTCCTTTGCGGATAAATATTTGATTTGCAACATTTTTTCGAAAAGTAACACCATTTATTATGCATGTTGTTCTCCTTCTTAGATAGGCTCTACAACAAATACGCTCTAAAGTTTCTGCCTTCTCAACTATCGCCTCCTATTCTTCCCCATCTGTACCTTGGATGTCCAATTTCTTATGTTCATGTGTTTTAGATATTTTAGGACATTGTCCTCCTATCTGAGTTTCCGTCTTCCTTTGACTCTAGAAGCCAAATGTGTATTTCTGAATTATGTCCTATAGGTGGGATAGATATCTACTACTACATAAAGCAATTACTTGTTCTTTCACTAGAAATGTGATTCTGATTAATTTTCAGAAAGGTACAATCTAACCAAACTCTCCAAAATTGTCGTACAATTTAAAATTTGGCATCCGAACTGCATTTTTCACTAAATGCTTGTTCTTTCTTTGACAGATTACTCAACAGATTTTTAGCTACACCTCATGTTCTTGACGTTGGGTTTTATGATCATTTTTCACTCTTTTTCCCTTCATAATCAATCTTTCATTTTTTCCACTTCTTTCTTGTTATTATTCTGAGTAAATTTCAAAGAATAAAGTACGCTCTATTGTGATATACGGTATGATATTTTTATTCAGTTATGTTACGAGTATATATTCGAACTTGGACGAACAATCTAACGAAAGAACGAAGAATATGATGAAAATATGAACGTCAATAGGAAGAGACATTTGCGTCTTATGATAACAATGAAGTCAGAGATTGGTGACATTGATTCAACTATATGAAAATTGAGATGAGAATTATGGTTTTGTTGATCTATTAACTTCACAAAGAAAAACTAGCTCTTGGAAAGCAAATCTCAACTGTTCTTCCAAAATAAGATAGGGATTTAAATCAATTCTTATCTATATTACTGTTATCATTCATATTGTTACTTACAATTTATGTTGTCAACTTCAAAGAAAATATAAATTTGATTTCGTAGATTTATGTAGAATAATTTTTGAAATTTTACTTATATTTTCCTAAATTTAAAGTGATTGGTCCTTGATCTTACAAACTGAACCCGACCAAGAATGAGAGTCATTAATTAAAATTTCACACTTTACTTGAATCTCCCATCTCACGAGCCCCGTAATCACCATATTTGAGCCCTTTTCACATCAATATTGATAAATATTGCTTCTTGACTCATAAATCTTCAATGTAATAGTCTTCAAAACCAAAGATAAATGGATAGACAAATAAATTTATTTAATTATGTTTATTGCACTGTCAATCAGGTATGCCCCTCTGATGACTCAGGTGGCAGTGTTCTTGCTCTTCTAAGTCATCCCAGATTCAATTCCCGGTGGGGCCAGAAAATTTTGTAGATTTTCTCATGAATTTTCCCATTCATATAGCTGTGACTACCGAAAAGCGAACCCTCCTTCCTCTATCCACCTCCTGCTAGTATCAATAACACTATTACTACCTACTCCTACTAACCCCTCCACGCGGGCCAAGTTGTTGGTAAACTGGGTTAAGCGACCCACCTACTAACAACAGCCAACACCCACATCTTACCGCTTATCGCTCCATGTCGATAAGCTTCAATAGCACGCTACATTTCCCATTTACATATACAATCACGTAGGGTTTCTCGTTGAGATTTCTGAAAAGGAGATATCCAGATTTTGACCAGTAATTTGAGGAAATACCAACAACTAAATGACAATATAGTTTTGCTCATAGAGTTCCTCATCTCTCAAATCTTGTTGTTTAAAACGAATGAATTTCCCACCTCATTGGTAAAAATCTGAATATGTTATAACTGGAGTTACCGTTGAATAATGGCTGAGCTGTTTGCAAGATGGCTATTCTTCCTTCCTCCAGGAGGTGGATAACCCGGTGAAGTCATAGGACTTGGACATTCAAACTGAATCCCTAGCTATAAAATGGGAATCTGGGCTGACTAGTAATTTAAGAAATAAAGATATTTTAAGGCGACAAATATTTGTTTTTATTTAATCAACTTTACAAATTTCGAATCTTTTCTTTGGCCATCATGTTACGATACATAATATTATCAAATAGCACCTATTCTTTCATTTCGATAAAGCATATCGTTTCATGTATATACTTCAATAAAAAATGCGATCCTGATTGTTTGGTCGTATGATATTAATATATTTTGTTTTCGTCGAGTAATAGATAATGAATAAAGTACAGAGTGAGAACATCTAAATACAGACGCGTTTCAGTTTACTCTCTTTCTGTACTTTCTTTCATAAAACACTTTTCCCTTTTTATATTTTTTTTTGTCGTCAATTTTTTAGATATTTTTTTCTTATTTGGAATGAGTTTTTGATAATTTAAATTAACTTGTACTATGATCCGTAAACAATTATATCATCAAATCTTTATTTATTAATTTCTCTTTCTGATCGTTTAGCACAACGGATGGCTGCCACACGATTGATTGCGAATATGATGTTGAATTGGGAAACTATCACTTATTGATTACTAGCAGAACTACACATCGTTGCTCGCGACTTTAAAAGACACTTTAAACAGTCAATTCGAGACATTCAAAAGTATATAAAATGCTGTTACGTCGAATGAAAATGGGAGACGGGACCGGGGTTCGAACCCGGGACCTTGATTAATCTGTTACCTGGCGGTGAGGTTCACCGCAATCTAAGAGATTTCTATATATAAAATGCACAAATAAAACAAATTTAAAGAAGTATTTATTTCCATTGGAGGTCCAACGAAAAATCGGTACTGGGAGTCATTATATTCTACGTTACAGAGGGCACTAAAACACCTGTTAACAGGTCTGGATTTTTGTAGCTCATTTTGCTCTGCGATACCCGGGGTTTTTGAATAATATTCTTAATTCATATGTTAGTTTTAATACTTCTTTACTTTTTTATTATTAAATTTTCATTTTTGTAAATTTAAAAAATTAAATTTATAAAAATACACATTTTTCAGTATTGTACGTATATTGCCCGCATTTCTAGTAAGCTAATATGAGCGTAATTACGAATTACTGTAAACAAAGAATTGTATCGAGACAAGGAAAATACACTTAAAAAAAACGTTTAAAAAAGTGGCGTAGTTAAAACCTCTGTATTGTCTGGATTTCATTTCACGTCTAGGTTATACGTTAGAGAACAATGTTCTTCACAAATTTTATATAATTTTGCTTCTACGATTTCGGTCATGAAGATTATATGTTCAGTGAATTGTCCGCCTCTCGTAACTCAATTGAACTCTAGCGGACACATTTGTAAGCTTCATACTCAACAGTCATGCGAGTGAATATTCAAGTCTAGTGATTATTAACCAAGTTAAATTGTTTTTATGCTCTTGTAATTCATAATATTAACCATACTTTGTATTGACTCTATTAATCAGAGCCCTTTAAAATTTCAAATAATTCGATTTCTTCTTCCGATTTCCATGCTACAAACATTCCATAGAATTAACTTTTATTAGTATAGATTTCCCATTTACTTTGATACATATGATACTATTTTTCCATTGTACTTTATTATGATACAAATATTCTGTATTTTAAAGGATACTTTTTATGTTTATTATCTCTCCCTACCATTTAAAAAAGTGCGCTAAATATTTTTTTCCACATATTAATTTGTCATATTTTGATTTTATTAACACAATATTTAGAGCAGATCACATGCTTGCCATAGTTTATGAAACTCGCGTACAGTCTTTAACAGTCAACTAAATAGAAATTTACCTTTGAGAATGTGTAGCTCATCGATATCCTCCATATAGCTTATAATTTTTATGTTCAAGTCCTGTGCACGCAGATGGAATTAAAAGATACGTAAAACGTACCATGTCCACGTTTCTGATTAGAAGACTACTAAAGAGACTCTTCTATGCAAGGTCAACTCCGTGGTCTGTTAAGCGAATAATTGCAAAATTGCCCTATACATCATGTGGTAATACATTTTTCCTTGTCTTCTGGTCCCAAGGAAGGTCAACACAGACCAGAAACTTCTTATGGACAGAACAAATTTCCGAGATGTCTTCATTTTGCAAACATTTCTTGTCCTCATATTTGAGTTTCTACTATATCTTGTGCATTAACTATTCAAAACTAGTTTGAATTTTCACTTATACCTAGTTCTGGATATGATCAAAGAAGTAATTCTATAATTGGTGACAAATTGTCAACTTGAGAAAAAACAGTGTATGATGCCATATGAGTTTTCTTTAGTTTAGGTCTAAATAAAACAATTATTTACTTACCGACATTCCTTTATGTTTCTTGTTATTATTTAGAATTTGTGATAATTTTTTTGTAACGTTGGTGAAACTGTGGCGTTAGCAGAATGATTTCGGTTGTCATGCTTGTTTTAGTATTATTCGTTTATGATATTGGTATGGTGCTATGAGAGTGTTTAGAATATGTTTGTATTTGTGGCATAGAGGAGAAGTGGAGAATGAATATTATGTAGGATACTCTAAGATAAGTATCAGTTCAGAAAACGTATAATGTTTATTATATATTACCGTGTAACATTAATTATAAATATATGTTTTTAAAAAATAGGCCAATTATACGCATAGTTATGTATGCATTGAAACAAAATCCTTCGTGTGTAGAAAAACCCTGAGAAAGGTATGAAACGTATCGATATTTCGGCAAGTAAATAATTATTTTATTGAGATCAAAACGTATTTTATAAAGAACATTCTGATATGAATATCAAGGTTAAGAACACGATGGAAATCTAAAAAAATGATTATCAACTAAACAGTTTATTTTACTCAATGGTTTCCTGGCGACTCTGTCTCATCCTTTCATTTTTGAAAATTTAAGAAAATATACGATATAATAACAAAAGAACTCTACAAAAAGGAGACCAGAGCCAGTTCAAGGAGTATAGAATGGTACTTAAAATTGTCACTCAGTTTCTATTTCTCACCACGGAAGCACCAGTGTGGTAGTGTCTCGAACTATGATTAAAGTCATCACTTATCACTATTCTCCATTGTTTCAGGATTCTACATAAGTACAGTTGCGTGAAAATAAAAAAATCTCCATATTTTGACTTGTATTTATTTCACTAACATTTTTTGTTTTTGACGAATCAGTAGAGCTTTTTATGTTTAAGTGTTTGACTGTGATTACATTAATGTGAAGTTTATATTGTATGGGAGAATGTGATGAACATATTGTTTCATAAATACTGTTAAGGCTAGTTGGCAGTCTCGAGTTGGTATACGTTCATACAGGTAAGATAAACAATGTCAACGTATCTCTTTTCCATACCAACTTTCGCTACTCCCTAGTTTAAAATAATTTTCCCTGAAAAATTTAAAATTATATAGGTTATGCAATGTCAAGAACATGAGAAGGTTTTTGTGAGAAATAACCGTATCGAATGTCATATGGAAGACTTTGTCTTAGTAATTTATTGCAGGGAAAATAGTTCACATGGATGGTAATTAATTTTGCAACAGATAATCGTAAGAGATTACAATCGACCGACGTCAGGGATACTATTCAAATTGACTGACTACGTATATTGAGATAACTGAAGATATCCGAAGATATTGGTGGTCAGCCAACACTTTTTGTGGATTTCAGCACGTAACTTTCTTCTACTTCTCTATTTTAAATGATGAATTTCACACCTTATTATATTTTTTTCTTTTTATATGACTTTTCATGTTTATATACATGTCTATTTATTTATTTTTGGATTTTTTTAGTTCATTTTCTTGAAAGAATTGAAACTCTCACCGTATCACTTATGCCATCTTACCTGGTGTTCGTTGGCATAACTAGAACACTTTAAAAAAATCAGTTCCAAACATTTTAAATAAAAAATTGTATCTACATGGTTTCATGGCCTAGTTCAGCACACCTCAAATTCACTAAAATAAATTTAAACTTAAAATTAAAGAACTAATTAATTAGTGATGCACCAAACACAATTAATTTGACAAACTGTTTATTTTTATTTATTTACTTTATGTCTTTTGGTGAGGTTGAGGCCGTGAGGTCTGTTCTTCCACCTAACCATGATTAAGGAGAGCAAATTGGGAAGGAGACATGTTATGGAAGTTACGGAATCGAATCGACATTTGTGTGAAGTAGGTGAGAGAAACTCAAGCTGAAAACCTCACCTAGTTCGGTCGAGCGAAGTTTGAACACGCAGGATACCGCTCAGGAGGAAAGAAAGACGCTACCACTACACCACCATTGTAGCATAAATAATAAAATAAAGTAGCAGTACTGAATAATCAAAGTAAACTATCCCGGAGTTCTTAAACTCGACACTTCCTGGTGATCATAAAGTCGGGTGAGGATTAAATATTTTGATTACCATTAAACTCGACACTTTGTACCTGTCCTAATGGTTTGCCGCCCCTCCGCCCACCCTCATGCCAACCGACCGTTCTGCCGTCAACGGATTTCTTGAATCACTTACTGGAGAGTTATTTAATGTGCTATTAATTTAGCATATTTATTTTTATTCCTTATCTTATAATTTTTGAATTATACACATTATTCCAATAAAAATGAACCCAAACACGAAATAACTGAGTTTGAATATTTTGTTTTACTTATTTACGTAGTATATTTAAAGCATTGTAATAGTGAAAAAAATTTGGTTGCGAAATTTTGACGGAAATATCCGTTTTGAGAGTCCCTGATTCCATAAACGTAGAATGCCACTTGTAATTTTCTTAATGTTCTCATAAAACAGATATGATTGAAAGGAAAATAATATATTTTGATTATTGTACGAGAGTAAATGCATTCGTCCTCGACAGTGAATCAGTGTTCGGCGCTTCTGATTTTGGAACCAATTAATTAGGCAACGGAGTACTTTTTGGCTCCGATTTTATTTTTGACACAATATTTAATTTCTTCTAAATCGTGAAAAGTGCATTTTAGGACAGGAATGAAACAGTAAGACATCTTTGAAGATGTAGCTTCGGTCATTCGTCGGAATGTCAGGAATTGAACGACTAGCCCCTAAGAAAGCTTTGATTGAACTTCGATTTTTCTTCAAAATATTTTTATCAATCAAGAAAGTTTTCTATTGTCTTCATAGTTATGGTGGTTTCTCATAAATTGTAGCTTTTATGGCTGGATTTCTGTTGTTAGTAAGGTATAAGCGGCTGTTGACTATAAGAGCGCAATTTTCCACATGTTTTCATGAGTCGACACACAAAATTAAGAAATTTGAGAAATTGCACTGAACATTTCTACGCCATTGATGTTTGGAAATTTCTAGAATTCTCGAGCAATTCTCTGAATAGTAGATGTACGTTTCCAAATGCAGTCACTGTGCGTTAATGACACTAAAAATGTATCCTAGTATGTTTCATATTTTATTGTTGTCAACTATTTTGTATAACATATGTAATAATATAATAAATTCATTTATGTTGAAATAAACAATTGTTACGGGTAAATAACATTGTCACCATTTTGAGGTCCAAACATCACGACTACCGGCTCATTCACATTCGACACTGTCGATTACTGATGCAAAAATTGAGTTACAAAATTGTATTATTTTAGCAGCAGCTCGATTAACTCTTAAGTTAAAAAATTACCAGGAAACCAGAAGAGAGGGGAATAATGAAACTGCAGGCTCAGATTTCAACAATTAACAGAAATAATTGTTGTATCCTTTTTATCAATTTCATCACGCTCCTGAGCTATTTCATCTATGAATATTAGTGCATTTTCCTTCGTGTGGCAACAAATGATACACGATTTGTTGGAAATTTAATGTACATTATTATGGTACAGGAATGTTGAGGTCTAAAAATGCATTGTTTTCAAGATATAGGCGAAAAACCAAAGAAAAAAAACATTGATAGAGAAGAAACTATTTTTTCCGTGATTTACATCTTTTCGTAATTTACTAATGGTAAACTGTGCATTTGATACCAGTAAGGTTGTGTTTGGTGTCATTTTTCATAATTTTTGGTGTAGATTTCAATTGTTCTTAAACAACATTATAATTTTTATAATTAAAAAATAATATATTTTTAGTAGCAAAGCCAGCTCGATGACTCATAACTGCCCGTGGACCCGATTCACTCGACTGGCCCAGGTAGACCAGCGAAGACCTAATGCTTAAGGAAGTGTAAAGTTTAATGGTGAAATAATCATTTTACCTGAGGATCTGTCGAGTTTAAGTACGCCCCTGCTCACTACATGCTGTAATGTGCGCCCATGGGGTTAACGGAAGGTAGAGCTGTGTAGTTCCTTGACCTCAGCACAACGATGTGGCTCGCAAATCCGGCCGGGTCAAACCCATGTTACAGCGAGTGGGTCTGCAAGTGAGTATGGATATAGAGGGGAGAGGTTACATCCTGCACCTTCCAGAGGGTCGAACTGCAGCCGGCAACGTTCTACCCACTGAGCCATGCTGAATGAATAATATAATAATTTCCTCCCAATTTATTCGGAATAACTATACTATTTTATCACTATTATTTTTATGTTTTTAGAAATTTTGCTTATGACGAGAAATGCTGTCAAAAATGGTTTTGTATAAAATAAACATCGGTGTTGAGAAATTTTCTTTACGGAAAGAAGTTTGTGTGAAGTACAACTTTTTTAGACATAATAGCCTCTATAAATACGACATAAACACATGCCTGTATATCCTTTGAAATATCTTAATGACGCCATTTATTGTGGAACATAATGTGTAATCAAGGTTTTATTTTTGGTTTCTTTCATAGGTTTACGCGATATAATACAATATTTTGGTATTGAATATCGTTCAATAATTAATTTAAAGAGCAGGTAAATCTGTGCTGGCAAGTGAAAATTTACTGCAAACTTTATTGATATATGTTATCTTTATATTTATCATGTTATTTTTATATATCTTTACTACGACTAGTACACTAAAAAATTCGTACTCAGAAGAAACGTAATCTCCGTGGGTCAATTTATACTAGGAAACACACCTGAAAGAAAGCAAACAGTATTCTTAAAAGTCAACACTCTGGGTCTCCCGTAACCTTTGCCCTGGCACGTATGTGAGTAAAGTGGTTTTTACAGGAGCCACTTGTTGCAGTCACGGAATGTGTAGTGACACATCTCTCTTATTAGCATTTATATGCTTACTCGCGAAAAGCGTTGCTGGGATCTGGTTTGTTGTATTTCTCTGCGGAACCGCTAGAGGATTGAGGAAGTATTACAAGACACGTTAATAGTTGAATCAGTTTCTTTTGAAAGTAAACCATCATATTTTACTTTTATTCAATTTAGTTTTTTTTAGATATTGTAGGAATGTAATTTATTGTTCAGTGTTTATTAATTTTATTATTATTGATAAGTTTTTAATTAGATTTATTATTTCTTTCTATACATTTCTTATTATTGTAAGGTTTTGCAGAATTTATTGTAGTACGTTGGCACGTTACTGTATTTCATTTTTTCAAGTTCATATTCTTGAAGTGTGAAAAATAAATGAGACAAGACGTCATTTCCTGAGATACGTTTATTTCAAGGATTGTGTAATATAATTAAATGAGCAAATTTCCTGAAATACGCTTCAATTATTCGTATGAATATTTTAAAATGTTCCTTATAGTTAGTTACTCAACCGATGCTTTAAAAGTGTTTAAAATAATTTAATATTAGTAATTTATTAAGTATTATTATTAATACTATTTTTTCGATTTTTATTCACTACATAATTGACGTCGTCGTTTACATGATCTTAGCTTCGTTTCAGCGGCGATTTATCTGCAGTTTTTCACAGGCTTAAGTTGATAAATTACAATAAATTTGTAGTAAATTGTAAGTGAAGCCTTGGAAACGTCCTAGCACTGAGTTATGATTATATAGTATTTTATAATTATATATCGTTTCAGGATGTCATATATCATTCATAATATTATTACTTATATTCCATGTTGAAAGGTTCTTATTCCATTCCGAATAATTTCAAGTTGTAGGCTCTCAGAGCTGTTCAATGGATCGTTGCTTTGTATCTTATTAGAGATAGCTACAAAACTTGGTCACTATCGAAGTCACTTCAAGGCAGTCATCTGCTCTTCCACATGATCAAGCAAGAAGGAAATAGATCAATAGCTCATGTTGTCGAGATACAATGTATTATAATATCCCATTCACTCAGGGAACGAAAAAACCATTTTTCAAATATCATCTATGAAGTGATCCATTGAAATAAAGTGTAATTGAAGCGTTACAATTCACATGTCAAAATTACCGTACCATTTTCTTAGAGGCGAAGGGATAATAAATACAATTTTATCCGTGAAGGTGAATAGAGAATGAATGATCAATTTGCTGAAAAACCACAACGAAGACTTTTACGTAATTTTAATGTACCATGATATTCAAGCAGAAACGTGAAATGATGAAGCTGAACTGACTAGTCATGGTCAAGTTCGGACTTTGCTCCGATGGTAGCTGGTAACTCGCGTCCAATAGCTAGGATTTCCCGGAAAAAACATTCCAAGGAAGTGTTTAGTGCTTCCATCTCGAGTCACTTCAATTAATGGGTGTCTAATTCCTTTGATACCAAAAGCAAAGGTTACTAACCGTGGTCTTCGTCCATTGTTTCAGGGGTTTCCCACTAAATGATTTGACATATTTTCTCTGTTTTCCTGAAGATCCGGGAGTAAGCATAATATCTACCTTTGATTTTGGAGTTCCCTAGCGCCTTATGAGTTCATATATGTCGAAAGTACACTTTGAACGAATCAAGATAAATCGTTCCTCAGAACTATTGATGAACTTTGAGTAAGATACTTTTCCTTGAAATACCGATTGAAGAATGAAATCAGAATTTCTGTCTTCATTTTCTTTTCACAATTCTCATAATGTAATTTTTATCTATAAAATTTTTCGTGTCTTCATTTAATTTTTTTTATTGAAACACATGAACGTTTTTCTTAAGGTAAAAGACTTTCACACATGCACTACACGTGTCGAAATCATGCCTACAATCATATAAATACTCTTAGATGCATCTTTCATTACATGGTAATTAATTTACGTTTTACTTGATTAATATCCCAATAATTTATTAAATGTATTTTTTTTTGCAGGTGAGCTGACTAGAAAAAACAAATTCGACATTCGTTGAGGGACGCTGCAAAAATGGGTGAGTGAGATAGTGTCAGGGGTCACTAATACAAACATTTTTAATGAAGGTAGCCCATATTCCTTAATATTTTCGGACAACCTTTTTCTAGTTAATTGGAATGATTATCTTCTACGAGATTGTAAAAAAATAATATGACCTACAATTATTAAACGAAATAAATTACAATGATACTTTTCTTCTTTTGTCAATTAATACAATTGTAGTTATGTAATAATCAATATGTATTTCAATTGATATGTTTTCACTTGATAGTTTGCGTGGTTCATACCTCACCGAATGAATACGCTTAGTTGACCACTGTTCATTACAAATTAATTTGATAAAACATGTTTAATATATTTTTTATGATCACTTCTAATATATGACATTTTGTAAACATCCTATTTTCGTTTTCGCTATTTAAATATTGTATTTTTAAGTAATTGATTTAAATGGGATATCATAGCGGAGATTATTTTGTGGGAAAATATCGAATAATTACATATTTTAATTTGATTAAAAATACAAACTGAATCAGAATTGAAAGATGCTTCCGGGTTGAAGGTACTAAAGACCTAACAAACGTAGGTTTCATCAAAGTTCATCAAGTTCATTACGTATATTAACCCAGGAACTACTTAATAGTTGTATTATCTACGCCTGGTAAAAATGGTGACGAACACAAACCCGGGGCCACTGCAGTGGGAGCTCCCCTACGGCCATTGCAAGAATCCCGGGCTCGATTTCCGGTTCGTCGCCAAATTCATGTGGTCGTAGATAATACAACCGTTCCTTTCCGAGTAGGTACTCGATGGTTGTGGATTAAAATACTTGAAAGTTCTTCCTATATACATTATTTCGTGTATTTTTTTTTTTGTTAATTCAACTTAAAAACGAAATACTGGAGAACTGTTTACAGCATTCACTAGTGGGCCCTCTGATTGGTACTCATAGGGTGGTACGACTGCGAAACGCCAGGGCCAATTAGTCTTTTGTTCTTCTAGATGACATTTCTCGTGCCATATATTTATTTAACTCTTTCAATATATCTTAAGACGCGTAAAATTTAATATAAAGGCCAAAGAAAATAATTCCAAATTGGAAACACATAGTGATACTTGTACTTTTGAAGTAATAAATGTTTTCTTAAAATATGTATTATTTCGAAAAATACTTGTTTTCATAAAATAGCTATTATTTCCATACGTTTATTACATATTAATGAAAATATTGTAGGTAATTTAAAATTGTATTGTTTCGTATTTTTTTCATTAAAAATTCAATTTTTGTACATTTTATTTACCTCATTTTGATTTATTTTAATCAATGTGTTAATACGTCAAGCACACATTGTGACACCCATTTAGGTTGTTAACACACTCTTGGATTCAAAAGGCTGGGAACCTGACGGAGGCACAAAGAGCGTTTGGGATTGAAAACTCCAGGGAACAAAGAGAGTCGTTTAAATTAAATAAAATGAGAAACAAATGAACAATGAAATGTAACCGAGAGATAACATAAAATCATCTTTGCGACAAAATGTTTTTCAGATTTAAATAAATGTTTAATTTTTTCATTTGTGTTCTTTATTTCAAATGTAGGTGATTTCTAGATTTAAAATAACAAAAGTCGTCAAAAGTAGCTGGCTCATACTAAATTTTTTAAACTTGTAAATTATGCCTTGTGTTATTGAGGTAACAGTGGTGCACTTGCGCGATTCGTCTGATTAAAGAAGAAACGGCGTGCGTGGGGCCTAACGATGTGGCGGGACACTGAAGGCGGGACAGCTACTTGCGTCAGAAGTCCCACGCGGGATGATCGAAGAGAGACTTGAATGAGAGAGGTATCAACGGAATAGCTCACATGCTGCTTTTGTAGTTACCGTCTACGGACTCCATTACAAAAACTTTGTCTACAGTAAATTTGATAAAACGGAATAATCTCAGAAGGCAATACTCGTACAATGATTTATAAGAATATAGTAAACAATAAATAAATATTTCGGCTCTATAGCTATAATTAATCACGAATGTTCCACCGTTGTGCCAGCACACGCAATATCATGCAAGGAGGCCAGAAATAAAATATGAAAAAATTAGTTCTATTGTTAATTCACTTAACTTATTAATTATGAAACAGATAAACCCTCATCAGTAAAAGTATATCGAGATATAAATTTTACCATAGGGTATAGTGGCATATTTCTGAAGAATTATGTTATTTCGTATATAAAATGAGTATCATTGGAATTACATTAAAACAAAAATTACGATTACCAAATAAAATAAATTCAAATAAGTAAATACGTTGAGAATGATTGAAGATGAGGATAAGTGAATTTTAATGAATGAACGTATTTAATAAAGTAGTATCTCTAATATTACCCCTTGACATAAAATTGCTTTCTGCATGGATCCTTTCGTCTGCGCCAGACAATGTGAGTATGACTTCAATTCCGTCGACTCGCCTCCACGATGTCTAGAAGGTTCTACGTCATCGCAGCGTCCTCCTCCTCAAGTGCTCGCGAATGCTGGCAAAACCCGCAATTCTCTTAACTACTCTTTACGGTTGACTTGGAAGACAATCTTGATTCGTGCCACTCTCGCAAATAAAATGACTGCTCTCTCAATACGCATATGTTTGAACACGTGTGCTATCATTTGTCTTCGCTATCTAAGATTTTACTTTTACATAAAGGAACAAACATTTATTCGGACAGTTGAGCATTGTCGAAGTGGAGTAGGAGGAGAGAGAATCAACAAATTATTTTCCCAAAATTACTCATTCAATAATTATCACATTAGTTCCTCATAAACGCAAATGTTATACGTTACTGTGTGGTCATCCTTCCCTCCAAGCTTCATAATATTTTACCTGCCCTGTGCCATATCTTCTACGTTTTCACCTGCCGTAACCCCTGCTAGGACACACACAACTCGTACACACGTGTCTAGCCAGCTCCTCGCGGGTTAGGTTTCAATCACCCACTGGACTTTTCGCTGAATAACTGAAATATAGTGAGAGATTCATACCTGACCCACACAGCACGGTCCAGGCGGGTAGTGAGTGCGGATCGAATGTAAATGTTGCTTTATTCTCACGACAGATGAAATCTACTGTTGTTTGGAATTTAATGATGTTCCTTCATTCTGCGACTCAAAATCTCTCTCTCGTGGAACCAGAAGAGTGAGGGACTGTCTACCGTCACCGCTTGTAGTCTTTTTGTCCAGAAGAATTTGTGTCAAGATGCGTAGTCGCCTGGATGATCACTCCGTATGGCATGCTTTCCAAGTGGCGACATTGAATTCTCTTATTTTTTGTCCAACAATTGGTATACATATTGCCCAATAATTGGTAACTACATTCTACGATAAAAACGCATCAAAAGAAACTGTGCGGGAGTAAATCTTCTGTGAAAATTTCTTAAGTCTCGTTTTCGACGATGTTGTCCGATGACAAGGTTTAGAGAACACTATTTTGCAGAACGAGGTTAATGTTTCAATACGAAAATTGGTGAGAACAATATGGACTTTGTCTTTTGTTGCACTGGACTATTCTTAAAACAGTGGTATGTGGATGATTTTATAATTTTGGGAACTTTCCTTAAAAGGATGTTGATAAAAACACTAGTTCGTCTGAAATGAAATAAAATCAACATCCGAATACAATACAATCTGTGCAAAGTAGTAAAATAGTTATTTGAGATTTATTTAATAATATGTTAAGCATTTATTTCTGGTACTGGAAAATGCGTCTCGAGTGAATTTACATTATAATGATTTGTTTATGGATAATTTTTCTTTTGGATAATTTGCTCATTCGGTCTTTTTCTAGAAATTTTTGCAAAGTTTATGTTCACATTTGAGACATAATTGAACTAAATCGTACAATATTTCCATGTTTATACTTTTGTTTCTATAAATACACTCATACCGTCCTTAAGTAAGATTTTCCCCCCAGGGGACTTACATCTAGTAAGTACGTGTTTGGCAAACACGGGGCCCCGAGCCGAGTCTGGCATTACTTCCACTTACTTGTGCAATGCTCCTTATTTTCTNCCCCCCCCTCCATTTGATGTATGTTGTGAGATATGTTTTGGTGTGTTGTAGATCAGGAGGGTTTTTAGTGGGTAGGGTTGAATCATTCGACGAGTCCCACACGCGGGGGGAGTCATGTTGGCTCTCCCTAGTGCGTATCTGCATTTTCCCTACCTGTACAATTTTTCGGGCTCCAATGACCTTTGATGTCGACATGAGCCGTAAAGCCCCACAAAAAATACAATCAAGTCTATGTACGAATAAACTATTTTTTTATAGTTTAACCTCTCTCACTCGAACCAAAGTTTTGCATACTGCAACCAATCAACCCTTGATCATTTAATCCTGTGCTAGTGAGAATTACTTCAATCAAAATACAATGTCATCATATTAAGCTCTGAGCTTGATAAAAAGATTTGGCATAGATTCCACGAATATAGTAATACTAAATATCATTGTGAGCAATTAAGACTTGAGGGTCAAGATAAAAGTGAGATCTTACTCCATTACTAGAGGATTAATTTGTGGCTTAGAAAACGTTTCTCAAATTAACGTAATACAGATACCGTAGGAAAGCTTGAGAAAAACACGATGATCGTTTGGAAAGAGAATTCCCAACTAACTTTCATTCTCAGCTCGCGATACTTGTAATTTTCTCGTTTGGAGAGAGTAATATCTTTTGCATTCAACAATTTGACAAGTTGTTAATTGCGTCTAACTTTGAATCCTTTGTATTAAAATATTTTTCAAAACCTACATATTAATGTTTGGACAATTTTTAATTAGTTGTAAAACATATTAAAATAACAAGTGTTTTACGTTTTTCCCTAATTTGTTCAAGTGTTCTCTAGACAGTAACGAAACTTGTAACATCTAATCCTACTCGGTCGTTTGAGGTAATAGAAACAATTGTTCATCAAGGAAGTAGGAATTCCCCAGCGTTTCAATAGGTCTTCGACCTCTCGGTGCAAAGTGCTACGAGCTAACATCAGAACTGCGAAAAGTGTGTAGTGGCTGCGCAAGAATGTACTTCTTTGAAACATCCTCTAGGTGTCATATAATGACTCTGCTTAGTATTGTTCGAGTAGTATTTCCCACAAACCACTCAACTTGCGTTTATTTATCTATGTTTCACAAAATATTTCAATTCATTCCAATTCCAAGAACTTGACATATGACATCGAACTTTGATTTGTATTATGAAACAGTTAAATAAATATGAAATATTCCGATAAATTAAATGATATTTTTACTTTATAAATTAATTGGAATTAAATTGGAAATCATAATTTTCAATTACATTGAATGGTTGCTATGAGGAAGTACGCTCGAAGTATGATATAAATTCACGTTTACTGGGTAATTTCAAAATAAATAATTACTTTCATTAACATTCCATAATATAAACGCTGCCTAAAACACTGATTTATTAACATTCTTTCTTGTGTGCCTGTTTATCAATGATACAAATTCATGAACTACATTCCCATAATATATATATAATTTAATTCATAGTTTATCAGATGGATACTGAAAATAGTTTATCAGGACACTGAGAATCTACAGTTTCGTGGCATATTAATTAGTTGGCTAGTTTACTTAATGCTAAGTTCTTTGGTTTTGTGTTAGTAATTGTGGAATACCCAAAAATTTCTGTTTATATTTTGTAGCGCTGAGGAATATAACGTGCGGTATGAAAACGTCAGTATATTTAAACAAATTATATAGCCTATACGCACGTATCTGTTTTCAATTTAAAATAGCAGTGTTATAACTCAAAAGTTTTATAACACCGAGTTCGAAGGCAAAACCTGTGACGTACAAGAGGTGTGTTGAGAACAGGTTCATGGAAGTCGCGTGCACAGCCACGTGCAAGATAGTGTAAATGGGGAGGAGAGAGTGGTTATGGGCAAGATGGACAGGGGTGGGGAGGGGAGTGGGCCTTCACGTGAGTTGGCGAGAAAGGCGGGGTCACGCCGTTAGATTCATCGGTGACGCAGGTGAATCTCTGGCTTCTTTGTTATTTTTCTTTTTTTCGAAGGCGAACAATCCAACGCGAGAGAAGACGAAGGACGTCGTCATTTGACAAATCTGTGTGTTGAGCAAGTTGACTCCCACAAATCATTCTCAACAATTATTTTTGTGATGTGTTTTTCATTGTTTTTACAACCGTGAAGTTACCAGTGAAATTTATTTTTCGTTACAAATCTTAAGTTCTCATTTATATATATGTTACGAGAGACTAACTTGCATGAGAATTCTGGATAAACAAATTTATGTTTTTGTCAAATAATTGTTGAATATGAACAACTTTAAATATTTATATTTTTTAGTAATTTTGGACTTTTGCTGCATTCTTACAAAATTATGAAAAAATAAAACAATTTCTTTAGAAATTTTCTCAAGAGTAATTTGAAAAAAGAACTCAACAAAAACACCATAATGGATTGTTTTTAAGTTTTTTAGTCATTTACTTTTGGTTACGAGTCCCGCATTCGGTAGCTTTGTTCGTTAATTGTTGTGTTGCATCTTCTATCAGTGGCCAATCCAGCCCAAATTTTGGTTAGTGAAATAGTCACATGGTGCAATCTCTAGATACACGTTTTTAACAGGGATAAAGTAGCTTTGTATGTGTTCAATATTGTTAATTTTTATTTGTTGATTTACTTCTCCAACATCTTATTGCGAGGTCGAGCTATGCAACCTGGTCTTCCACTAACCAAAATTACTTCAAATTTAAAGTGAGCCAAATAGTTACTATCCCACACCAGTTGGCAGGAAATGTTTAATGAGGATGAAATGTTTATCCAATCCTTGAAGATTGATGAAAAATATCTGTTTATTCACACCAAAGACTAGTTCATTGAAATTAACAAAAGAATCGTTTTGTTGGTAATTTAATCATTTTGAAAATGCAAAAATAACTAAAGCATTAAGTTTATTTTATTTTAGTTTATTCTTAACATTTTAAAAATTGGTTTTTTAATATAATGATTTTAAATCTTGAAATTAATGACTTTTTATTAATTCTTAGCATTATAATTCGTATTTTTACATTTCATGTTTTAGAGCATTTATGAGTTCTCTTTAAATTAATAATACTAAACGGAAAAGTTTCTTACTATAATTTAACAACATTTCAATATAATAATGCACTTAAACGTATAAAAAGCAAAATATAATTTGAGCAGTAGATATGATTTTCTAAAAGAAAAAAAACGGATTTGAAAAGATTTGAAAATGTTTAAGTATGAGAATACGAAATGAAATTAAAAAAAAACACTGAAAACATGAAAACCTAGACGTTTAATAATCTAGAATGAATGACACTCAATCATAAGAAACAAAGCAGCGAGCCACTGCGTGACTCACTACGGAAATACGAAGTGTTTTTAGTTCACTCATATTTCATCCGAGTAAAGAACGGTTCAGCGTCCTCCTATTATGTAAATGTCAGAATATGACACCGTCACCATTTGAAAATATTTTACAATCTCATGACACACGAAGATTTTTATGGTTACATAGTTTATACAATTCTTCTCAAATTGCACACGTAAAGATTCGCCCTCGTCACTTTGTTATTTTGCATATTTTTGTCCATAATTATTTTGGTAATTTACATAGTAAGTGTAATTGGATTTTCAATAGATAGGTGGAGCAAGTTACAAAAAATTACCTGTTGATAAAAAAGTGTTTATATGTACTAAACACGGCTTTGCTAATTTAAAGGTGCAATAGATAACGTTCAAATAAGGACGGAATATGTTGCTGTTTTCATCATTTTCGTGCTAGTGTGTATACAAGCACACTCTCAATATAATCTACCAGTTAATTTTATTTTCATTTAAACTCATTCCATATATACACTTGTTTGCTTCTCAGTTAAAGTATCTTAAGTAACGGTGATATGTTTACTTGCGCAAGCGTCCCAAGGTAACATGGGAATGGCAAATGTGTGCGTTTTACAGTTACGAACTTTTTACGAATATGAATACTTAGTAGCGAAAGAATCAACTCGCCTTTTGTCCATTAACGCAGGCACGGTTATTTACGAAAGAATTCGTGTTCAAACTGCAAAACATTCCGGGTTAAAAGATACATTTATATGAACAGATCATCAACATCAATTTGATTATTGAAAGACATCAATAAAATGATCAGGCTTAACAAATATCTGAGTGCCAAAGAGATAGAATAAGTGAACTCAAATGACAAATTAGATAACTTTACGATACATATTTGTTCTTTCCTAATTTTATAAATAAATAATATAAAATATTTGTTCTTTTCTAATTATATAATTCTTTTTCCGCTCACTTTCCTTCCCATAGTTTTACAACAAAAAATTATACATTGAAAATAATGTTATTTTTGTAGTTCGGTTTCGCACGAAGTTTTTTTTGTCAGTCAATCATCCGTAAAGTTTGTGGCTAACAAGATGGGTGACGTATTTTCACGAGAAAATGACGGAAGAAAATAACAAACCCTGAATAAAGCCAAAATTAAACCAGGGCAAAATGTTGGCAACTTAAGTTGGTAAATTTGGATAATTTGGATGGTCCTGTAATTCAAACCAGAATCCCATATATATTTCAAATAAGTGGATGTAGACAAAGAAATATTAAAAATTATTAGTTCCCAAAAGAATAAAAATGTTTTGTTTAAATTATTTTTTACTGTAGTATTTTCTTCGTAAATAGCTAAGAACTACTTTTACAAAAATATAAAAGAGGAAGTGAGTTCCCTTTACGATGAGAAGAAATGTGCAAGGCTACAACGCGTAAAAGCACGGGAATGAGGGAATGTGTGATAAGATATTTCTCTTTTCTATGCGCAATAAAAGTTTATGTATAAGGGAGACGCATATAGTTCTAAAGACGAAAAGATATCATTTATCACAATCGTATATCTTGGTGAAAAACCGGTAAAGAAAACAACAACAATAATCCACCAAGACATAGAAATCTCTTAAATTGCGGTGAATCTCACCGCCAGATAACAGATGAATTATGTTATGTTCAACATTACATAATTAATGATCCACCACAAATCTGAAAAACCTTTGAATTGATTCGAAAAACACTGATAAATTCTGTTGTGTTAGATGACATAAAAATGAAATATCAAACAAGTGTAATAATTAGCGATTCGTGAGAACTTGAATTGGAAAAGTGTATTATTTGAGAATATTCTATCAACGGACTATCGATCAGTGGGAATCTGCGATGACCTGAGAAAACTCACGCCTGTATTCATTACATGCTCTTTGATTGTACGTGATAGAGACGGAGCAGTCTTCAAAACAAATTATCGCAATCGTATGGTTGCTTCAGGATATGCGGGTGTGAAGGGGAGATGAAGTAACAAGTAAAGGGGAGATGTATTGCGGAGTATCTCGAGTACACCTGTCTCATTGTCCGTAAGAAAATTCCTATTTGAGGGAACTGAAATGCAACTGTTGGCCCAAGACGCGGTAGGCGATTCCACATACCATGTACACCATTTTTTTTCATTTTATTACTTACCTCAGATGCCACGGATCACCCATCCAATAAACTACAATTTAGATATGAAATTAATTTAGTTATTATTTATTTGCAGATTTT
Organism: Laupala kohalensis; assembly: GCA_002313205.1. Lineage (NCBI taxonomy): Eukaryota > Metazoa > Arthropoda > Insecta > Orthoptera > Trigonidiidae > Laupala > Laupala kohalensis. The sequence goes on along the minus strand of NNCF01129081.1, from coordinate 322,008 downwards.
TTTATGTAATGTGGCCTGCTCCCCAGCCAAACCCCATTTTGGAAGCGTAACTAGTTGGGGTTGGGCAAGCTATTAATCTAATAAGGGGTGATGTACGTAGATACATCTTTTCTCTGCAATAAGTACTAAAATAAACGGGAGACGGAGATTAAGCGGAGTTCCCAGGAAATCTCCAAGAACTGAAAGTAGGGTATATTACAATATAATTACAATCTAAATTTTAATAATGAATCGCAAAAATATAACGAGCTAGTTTTTAGAAGAAATTATACCGTTTTAATTTTCGTGACTGTAAAATTGGATAAAAAATAATGGAGGATTTTTTTAACTAGTTCACAAACGACATCCTCTTTTTGTTCAAGTTCAACGAGTTTTCAATATTCGCTTTCACACTTCTGTCTTTCGTGTCGATGATCATGTATATTGCATGCCAACAAAAGTTCACGATTTCTCGTGATTACAGGAGTATTATAGGAAAATCGTGACAGCCAGTTTTTATTACACGATAATAACTAGATGAATGCACTCAATTGATTGTTAGGTATTTTTCACAGCATTTAATCAACGTCTCTGAAGCTTCTTAGAAATGATTACTAGGGAAGCCTTTCGTTTATTCAATGTATAATCTCATTTGACTTTGTGAAGCAGATCTGGGAAGTTAATGAAGTTTCTTGAAGAAAAGTGAGAGGTTCACAACTGAATAAAAATGCTCGTCGCACGAAGAAACTCTTCTGACGAATATCATTTCTCATCAGTTTTTTAGCAAAGCAAATGTAAATTTTCCCTAAGTTTATGACAATAAGAATGAAGGAAAAAAAGTCCAAAAAAGGGTATTTACAAATGAGCAGTAACTACAAACATTCTAACTAGTAAAAAAAATAAAAAATTCCGCGTAACGCCAAATAATCAGGTAGTATTATAAATCCCATATTTATGAAAATATTATTCCCTTGGGAAGATCCTCCGTCGCTACTTCAGTCCTTGCGTGGTATGAAACCCGTTCGAGAATGCACAGTCTGTGTCTGAGACTGCAGTGGCAGAGATGATGGTGGTACAGACTACACGCACTCTGGTTGGCGCGGCCTCTGACTCACCGACTCGCTCTACCTTGACATTTTAGTGTATAGTTCCATGCTGTACTTCGCGAGTGTGGTTGTATGCGTTCGCTACCTCGCTCAGGGCACGCGTCTGGGATGAGATCTTGCGAGTCAAATGGATTGAGTGATGATGTTGCCATCGATGTGTATGCTACTAGACTAGCCTCAGACTCAGAGACCGAGCCAATGCTTGTGTTTAAGTCTACAAGCGGGCAATAACCTACTAAAACACTGTACGCTGTACGACGTCGTGGAGTTATTGCCCGCTTGGACCCTGTATGTAATACCTGTAACCTGTAATATGCGTATGAGCTCGGAAACCACAAACCACTAGCTCACGGGTAGTGCAGGTGCCATTAGTATAGATCGATGGATGTTACTCGTATTGTGATTTAGTACAAGTAGAAATACTATTGCTTTGAAGGAAACATTTGTTATGGCACAGACTTAATATGATAAGGAATTTATCTTATATATTTTTTACTTTCAAACACCTTTGCTCATTTTTTGGTTTTAATAATTTCTTCATCATTCATTCTTCTAATCAATGGACTCAGCGACATACTCAGGTATTTTTATTTTTTATTTAATCAATTTTTTTATTTTTTATGCTGCTCTCCTTTCGTTTATTATCTTATTCTTGCCCGTTCTTATCTCTGTCGTTTCTCTTTAATCTATTCATCCCCTTCAAGCTGCAGTTTTCTCACAAAATTTTTCATATCTTTTGTTCTTAACAGGTGCAGTCCTTTTTTGATACAAGTTTCTCCTCTTTCAAAAGAAGGGAATCCTGTATTCAACGAATAACTAACAATTCCATAGCATATGTAATGGCATGTGCCCTTCTCTTCTATATACATCAGTACCTGTTGTTTTTCCCAAATCTCTATACGTAGACCTTGAAGTTACCATTCTGTTACAATTTTCTTTTCATCTCTTGTAGGATCAAACCAGTTGTTTTTCCTAATGTTCACATCATGTATGAAGATGTATATGTTATAAACAATATAGGAAATCAATTCCTTAAACCAATAGGCTAAGTTGTATATAATTTTCATTTTCAACATTGTCTAGACATTGCGAATATTTTTTTCCCCTGCACCTACACCTGAAGAAGATTTGTGATACCTTTCGGTGAGGTGAAAATGACGACGAGCCGAGAATCAAACCGGGGACTGCAGTTTTGGTCGCAGGGATATTAACCTCTACACCATCCGTTTTCTTCCAAAATCATGTACCATTTCGATCTCGACTCGTCGCCATTTTCAGTTGACCGAAAGTAATAATACTGTCTAGACATGGTTAACATTATCCAACTTTTAATACGCAATGATCACTTCTCGTAGATACCTCGTTTCGTTAGCCCGGACATACAGAAAGCGATGGTCTGTCGCGACGGTACATTCCGAATAGCGGTCACGAGAAGCACATAGGGTAAGCTGGGGTAAAGGTTTGCAGTTTTGACACTTTCATTTTTCACTGGTTTGGAGTTCGTTTAATCGTCCACAAAAATGGCTTGTGTTGTAGCTCAATATCTCCTCTACCTTTGGAAAAATATGATTTTCTAATAAATACATTAAGATCCCAAATTTTTTATTAAAAAAAAAGTGTTTGCAAACCTTTGCCCCGCACCGCGGATCAAAGATTCGCACTGCGAACTTATCTTTCTTCCTTGCATATATAAAATATGGAGATACAAAGTTTCCAGTGGCAGTCATAGCACAGACAACAGTAGCAGTTTTCCATGTTCTGCGGACACAGACTTGCCAACCTCATTTTTTCAGTTGGAGCAATGAGCTAGGGAATTTTATTGGGAACAGTTTGAACCCCAGTTTCGTCCATGTTAAATATTCTATCAGGTGGAAACTTGTCAAAGTATTGGTTGAGTTGGAATCTGTTATCCCATGGTCCGAGCCATACTCGCTTTTTGTGGGGTCCTTAGAGGTAATCTGTTCCATTTCATGAAAGCTTTGGTAAAAACTTTCCTAGCCATCTTGGTAGACATTGAGAATGGGCATTTAAAATTGTTTTTCTTAGCGTCAGAGTAAAGTAGAAATCTCAAGGATTTTAGATTGAACACGAAAAATCTTTTGTCTTAATCAACGCAATGTTGAACCAACTCCTTTTCTTGATCCTCGTTGAAGACTGATCGAGGTCTCCTATGAATTTCCGAATACTCAATACTTACTTTTATCATATCAGTAATCCATGAATTGTACACAAAGAGAAAAAGAAAGGAAGAAAAGTTTTACTTTGAAACAGTGCCAGAGGACAAAGTTTGAAGGTGTGGGGCAAAGGTTCGCGGATAGGCACCTGCGAAAGCTTTGCCGCAAGTCACATGCGACCTTTTACCCCTCTCGAACAGTTTTGTTTGGACGGAATTTCTTTCTCGTTGAACTGGGAAACCCGAAATCTATAGGTGGCATTTCAAAGCTGATTATACATACTAAATAGATAAAAAGTTGTTGAAACCTTTGACAATTATGTTGAGTACTTGAATGTTGCGAAAAAATAACATCGAAAATGAGAAAAATGATTTCACCTCATTTTCTTCAGTGCGCAGTACACGGAGTCGATGGGGTTCCACTAGGCGACTGATGGGACAAAGACGAATGTGCTACGTGCCGGATTTATGTGGAAAATTATTCTCCCACCTGCTCAAACGTCAATACAAATCTTTGTCCCGTGCAAACCTTTACCCCGGCTTACCCTACTTGTTATACAAACAGACACCAATATTTTTTTTTCAATTTTCTTTCATCATTCCTTGAAAATAAGTTAATTTTACTAATGAAATAAATAACATTAATTTAATATATATGGTAGAGTCTTCATTTATTCTCTCTAATTGTAGCCTTACTGTAAAAAATGGCGTATTTAGAATAACGTTTCAAAAATGAGGTTACTTAGGTAAGACAAGAAAGTTGCCTTTAAGTTAATAGCTGTAAGTGACTCACTCTTCAAAAGAAATACTTAGAGGAATATAAGATTCGTGCAACAAATGTTTAGAATAATTTGAATGTGCTTACGTCACAGTTTGCTTTCTATAATTTTAGTGCGTCAGCTCTGACTTTCCTGAAGGTGAAGTTGATGTCCAATCCCCTCGCGATATCTTTGTTTGGCGGAATTATCGGGGTTTTCCTTCATATTTGACACGATTTTCTTAGAAGTTTCTCACGAGTTCTTTGTACTCTCCTTTCAGACATATTATTTGTACTCGGTAAATTATATATTTGAATAAGGAAACGTTTAGTAAAATTACTCACACAAAGACGTCACAAAAATTGCATAATTGCATGTGTTTGGACCATGGGACGTCCCATGGAAACGTGCAGGAAACTATCATGGCTTCTATTTATATATCATACTGGTACATACATACATAGACAACACTTTCAAACATACACACACACAAACTTCGCATGACACAGGAAAACTGCCACTTAGATAGTCGGCCTGTCTTACAGGGTCTTGAAGATCATTTACTATTATTCATAGCTTAGCAGGGTGCTAGCTGTAACACATTTAGCAACAAATACAATTACAACAAATCGTATTTGATAGTGCATATTTTGATAACATTAAGTAATTTTCTCACAAGATTTGGTCATTGCTCATTTATCTCGTCACGGGAAGCCAAATGAAAGTTGAACCATATTTGTACAATGTTCCGTTTCCAAGGTAGTAGTTCACCTTAGTGTGTGAGAGTTCTGTGTGATCCTCTCGTTTAATAAAGATTTTAATTCTATACTTAGAAGCTGCTTATATATAATTTTACACGTAAAATCTCAATAACGGAAAGTCGTAGACGCGCAATTCGAAATTCGGTTTATTTGTCTATCTTGACCAGACCAGGAGACATATTACAATGTAAAATTAGTGGTTAAATTTATTATAATTTCTACTATTTTGCATGGAAATTCTGAGAATTTCAGTCGAGGGCGATTGGTTAGAGACATTTACTTCCTGTAACCACACACCACAAGCCCCGATGCAGTGTGGGTTCTTTTGGGAAAAAGCGGGATTCCAAATGGAGAAGAGCAGTATAGATAAGACGACTGCCGTTCTCCACATAAATACCACAACCCTTATGGTAGACAGTCCGCTGCCACCAGCTCGGTTTCCCGGGCAATTAAACTCGTGTAATAACAATGGTTAATTATTTAATACAATTAAATAGAAATCTGAATATTTACAAATTTGCATAAACTCTCAAAATCATCAATACAAACATAAATCTGTCATTACACAGTTAATTCTATCAGAAAACATTAATTGCACATAAATAAATTGAGTTGAAAACATCAAATTCGGAAAACACCTCTAGGTCTTCTGAATCTCCAAAATTATAAGTGCTTTCGAATAAACAAACTGTTACACGTTACGTCATTCACAAGTAGCAGTAAGTGCGTCTAAACTACTACTATAGTCTCTTACTGGTCTTGACGACCGTTTAATAGCCAGCTCACATCCTAAGTAAGCTGCGGACTCAGATCACACAGCCATTCCTCGAGGCTCCTCAATCCTCCCAATACATACGGAAGCGATGGTCACGTGACCACGCCTTCGCTGCCACAATGAGCACTCCAACCCCTTGTTCACCCCTCGGCCGTTCTGAGAACGCCGTGTCTTCACTGTTACGACGAGCTGCCGACGACACCAGTCAGGTGCCCGGAGGCGTCCTTCCCGGGATGACCATTGTCTCAGTATCAGGTGAAAGTACTCCCTTCACACACAGTAGCAGTCATTCTTTCTGAGACCCACCGACATTCCGTAAAGGGCCTCGTCTTGGTCAAACCCTTTCCCTTCAGAAATAATGAAATGTCAAAGGTGAGGTGCGCGTGGGTCACATTATCCGGCCGCATTCTTCGCCGGGCACTCCCTTTGTTTTCTGTATTGCAGGAAACGGGTCACCTTACAGGGAAAGGCTTAGCTTTGGGTCCCAGACCCGTCGCACTTCCGTCTTAGCGGTGCACGGTTAGACTCCGGCTAGTGAAATGCGTAAAAAAAATCACAAATCGATAGACTGAACTGGTCCTGATGTTACACTTCCGTCTTAGCACCGGACAATTGTGTTTGCAACAACATATTAGGACAGGTTAACTGCCGGAGTTGTAGTTTTTCTATCTTCGGCGAGGACTATGCATAAATTCATATATTCCACTCCGTTTATCGGCCCAGACTAATTTAAGGTATCCCTAATATTTAATTCTATCGAATCGCAAAATATCCTACACTAAAATAATACACTAAGCAATCATTCTTATTTTTCCTTTTCTCTCATAATAAAGGCAGATTCAAAATTTTGGTACCAATCATCGTTGATGTATTCCATATTGTCCTTTAAAATCGTTGTGTATTCAGTTTAAGATGTCAATCTGTCACTTGGGAGTGTCTTTTTTTTATTTTTAAAATATTTTTAATTGGATCATGACATGTCATTAATCGACCAATTATATCGAGGTTCCATCTCGTATAATTGTATACTATCGTATAATTGTTGCGTTTCTGATACATAGTGAATTCGGTTATGAAATTGAGCTGAGCAAAAGTGATATAAAGTTCGAAAATTTATGAATATAATGCCAAAAATTCCAACTTGTATTAATGGTGTAATGAGTATTGTTCTCTGAAATAGTTTTTAATACTCAATTACGATGTCGAGAAATGAATTAATTTTAATACATTCTTGTGATTTCTTTGCTATTCTGTCAGACAAGCAGGAAGCTGTAAGACTAAGATTCCAGATCTTATTTCTTGTGTTGCTCTAATTACCCATCCACTTCCTCCTTCGTACTAACAACCTTCCCTCTTTTCCCTCCAAGACGATATCCATATCGGCGTCTCAATATCAGTTCCTTTCTTCCACAAACCCACGTCTCGTACGTCCCACATCTGCCCATGGCTCTCTCCGCGGAAGTCGAAGTCCGGCCTTCGAATTCCGGCGTGAGACCTTTCCGCAGAGAGCGGCTGCAGGAGCGAGTGCTGGCGATCGGTGTATGTCCTTGTGTGGATTCTTCTCCGCTCGGGTTTGTTTTTCTGAATTTCGCATCGAACGTCCAACATGCGAGCGATTGTCTTGCCAACAGTCACGGACGGAGGATTAATAGCGGTCTGCGGTAGGAAGTTACGTATTACATGTTTATACGCGGAAAAGCCTTCCGTGAGATAGGTAGTTTTCACCATGTTCCAAGGATAAGAAAAGGGAAAATATTCTTACTACACAACACGTGAGATTGCTAGATATGATTTATTGTTATCAAATCACCATATTTGATGTTTATGTTTGACAAATTAGCTAATTTATTTCTAAGTCAAATTTAATGAAGAACATTTTGTTTGAAACACAAATGACTCTGTGAAGCAAAATTACATTTTTAAATTTTAATTTAACACGTTTAAAACCGTGAGATGTATTTTCTTTCTTTATTTGTGAACTACATCAGCGCTGTCCAATTTACCTTAGCCCGCGGACCTTTTTCTATACACTTTCGATTGATCGGGACGGCACGGGATGGAGTATAGCAAAATATATTTTAAATATTTAACAACGTATTATTAGAAAATATATTTATCTTTTAATGTTCAAAGGGGTAATTCCGAACACAATTTATTTATCTCACACGACGTATTTATCTCATCGTACATGCCGCGTCAAATATTGATTCTTACAGTATCCATCCAGGCCCGGGTTTTTCTCCGTTTTTCCTTCGGGTAGAGGCGGATTTCTTATACAGGTTCTCTAGGCTTTGTCTAGGAGCGTGTTTATTGTAACAATACATCGTGAATTTAGTGTTATTTCAATTCTTATGATTTTTAAACACTATACTTAGAATAATCGATAGTTCGATAATAATTTGTACATGTAAATTTTTTGCGTTAAATTACAAACATATTGAAATTCTATTAGTATTATAACTCGCAGCTAACTTTTTATCTTATCTAAGAATATTTGCTGAAAATTTTGAATTCGCCTCTGCCTTAGGACCCTTGATCGGAATTGATGGGATGGTCCCTTGCTTGCTTCCGGAGAGTAAATTAGTTTTTTTTTCCTCCACGTGGTCATACGCAGTTTGTACCGTTCTTTTGACAATAAATTTATTATACAGCATAGATTTATAAGTTGTGCCGCGACATGTTCGATGAATAATTTGATGCAAAATGTACTATAAGTCGCGGATTGTATTAAAAAGTTTGCAGTTGGACAGAGCTGACATACATTATTGTTCAGTCGACTCATTCTTTGGATATGTTTCTTCGGATGAGGTGACTAATTTGATCAAGGTCTCTATATGTTTATTCAACATTTTGGGTTTTAGAGCCCAAATTTCGTAAATTTGCACGTAATGTTCTCCTTTCCCGTTCTGCGATGATTGGTCAATATTTTGGGATCCCTATACGAGTCTATACTCGCGAGTTACACACATTATCCACCTCATATGAGACAGTATAAGAACACACATTAATGCCATGTTCATATTATCATTCGTGCTCGTTTAAAAATTCGTGTTTATTCATATATTTTTTCAACTGTACAACTTTACTTCTATTAAGAATTGATTATATATTAGTAATAGTACCGTAGTGAATGTTGATACATTTCGTAGCAAATACTGAAAAAATATTTCACTAAGAAAAAATCATTTCACTTCTGATTACTCCAAGAAAATAATGAGAATCTCTTTTTACACTATACTTTTATATACTATATTTTTATAATTTAACCATTGGCACCTAATAGGTGCTCTACTGCTATAAAATTACCTTTTTCTGTAGAACTCTACTTCAGCAAATAAGTTCCTCGATCATTACTTTCAGGCCGTGAAAACTTTAAGAAAAACGCGGGCTTATGGGGTTCAGATTCAGGCTCAGGATCCCGTACAAGCGAGGGAGAGGCACACTCTTAATTTGACCGTGGGTCCAGGGTAAACTAACAAGAGAACAACTCATATTTGTATTTCATTCAAGATAATATAAATGTTATGCATCATATTATAAAGATTAAATAAACAATCCCCATCCTGACCCGGGATATATAATCAACTTATCGGGTGGTATACATAAGCTCTCTAGTTTCCGGTTTAGGAGCGGTAGTCTCTATAGTATTGTTATTTATCTAGATTCTAGTTATCTAGAATTTGTTTTTTAATAGTTATACGTTATTAGAAATATTTTCGGAATAGTTTAAAGATTTGATAATTCTTCGTATTTGTTAAATTACATTCTTTTGTACTTTATTTCATATAAATTTGTTGATATCCTGTGAATGTAATTTAAAGGGGCTTGTCATGATTATGTTTAAGAAGAATGATAAATCAGCCACCGCTTTAGGGCCCTTTTTTTAGGGGATGATCCCTTGGTTGCGTCCGGGAGAAAATTAGTTTATACCATCCTCTAATTCCGAACTTTTATTTTTTTAAAAATATTGTTAAATTAGAGTGTGGTCCGCGTAGCGATACTCAGTTTGTAATTGTTTTTGACAAAATTATCATTACACTTAATATTAACATTATCATTATTACAACAAAAGGAAATTAATTGAATCGTATTGTGTCCAGTCCATTCATCCAGGGGTCACTGGAGAACGTAGCGAATAATCAGTAGTATCTTCTGGTCAGGTGATATAAGCCCGTGAAACTGGTTATTCTCCAGTGTTCCAAGGTTAAATAGTAGGTTGCGTGGAATTCCTTTGATATTACATACAATTAACGCTGCAAGAACATAGGCGAGAAAATGAACATCCACAGGGAGCTCATGAAAAGAAATTTCGAAGCTGGAAATCGAGGCCAACTCACGACCGGAACGTTCGCGATCCTAGAGCACACTTCACGCGAACACCATGACGCTTCAACACCTGCATCCCACGATGCACATGAAGTATTCACTTAAATCGAAAGAGAGCTTTCGCTTTCGATGAGTTATTCTACACCTGATATTCATAAACTCTTTTAATAAAAGTAACACATACTTTACGACCTTACTTGGACGCTACGCAATACTTTCATTATTTACGGTTATTTCTCTATTAAAGAGTGATAGAACTTGAATACTTTCATAGTTTAATTGTTTTTTTGTCTTTTTTTGTTCCTCCGAAATTCTCTTCGTATGTCGTCCTCTTTCATTCTTCGGTCCATTTGCATCCTCTTCTACTTACTGAAACTTCTTGTTCAAATCTATATTTTCTTACAGTATTTCTGAAGTTTTGCCCATCAAATATTCATTTTCCGTCATGTTCACATTTCTAAGCTCGTGTTCTGTTTCAAATATTTATTTACACCAACTTTTGCTGTATTTGTGATACCACGTATTAATTCTGTTCTGGTCCGTTTTATGTAAAAATTTGCTTTCCTTTTTCTGAACGTATTCGTGGTAATTTCTATGTCACGTCCAAATCGCCTGCCATTATTTATTCCAACATTGGTAGGCTATACTTGTCTAGTACACGAAGAATGAATTATGAGCAAATACGGTGACTCGCCTCCTTTTTCTTAATTATTTAAATTAAGTCATAAATATTTTAGTCATGCGAACCGGTTGGCAGACTTATATTTTTCAGATACTTCCAATCAACTACCTTCTATTGATAAGTGTTATAAACGTGAACGAATAAAGTGACTATTTTTGTCATTGGCTCTCACACTACAACGTGTTTCTGAGAGTACAACTTTCTAAGCTATGCATTGTTACATTAAAATGTTGTTGTTGTTGTCATTCCAGGTACGACTCGAAGTTTTCCGTAATTTGGCTTGGTTTGCAATCAGGTTCAGCCTCGATGTTTGGATGATTTCTCCCAAGTATTTAAAATGGGAGACTATATACCATATAATTTTTTTTTTTGACATTCAACTTTTCTGGTGACCTTGCATGTATTGCTAGTGCAAAACAAGGTCCTTATATATTTTGTGCTAATTTTTCTAGACAAAGCGCAATTTTACTGCGGCATTTCGTTGTGGCATTTCCTGTCCCTACCCCTGGATGCATGCGCAGATCTACTATCTAGTACTTCAGCGTATTTACGTGGTCTTCTGTATACATTCCGAATAGATTTCTTACTTATTTTTTGGTTCAAGTAATGTCCATCCCTGTTGTACATTTAATACACCCAGTTTTAGATATTCTTTCAGGTATTCAGCTCTCTCTATACCATACAATGGGCATTCCCACAATATGTTCTCAGATATTTCTGTACCTAGCAGACATTGACGCTCATCATTTGGTGACTTTCCAAACCTTTACAAATAATTCAGGATATCCCCATGGCCCGTCAAGTACTCTATCAATGGTTTCTGCATCTCAAACCATTTTCTATTCCTGTGTGCGTAAGTGACATCCGGGATATATCTATTAGTTATCCTTCCTTTTGTACTCGTCTTCCATCTTGTTTGCCATCCTGCATATAAAACTTTTGCGCTTTTTTGTCCTTTTTTGACTAATACCCCATTTAGCAGTATTTTTATATAATTGTTGTGAGTTTTTTAAACCTTGTTTATACTATTGATTGGAGCTTTTCTCAGGAGACACAAATAGTAATAACATATCAACAGAACAACTTTGAATTTGATATTCAATATATTAAATGTGAATATTGACACAAAATATTTTAAGAAAAAATCATATATCACTCAATCACGGTTTAAAATATTATTGTAAATACTTGATAGTTCTTTTATGCCTGTAAGTTAATTTAAACTCCTATCAGCGTTTTCTTGTAAATATAATTTCAGATATGCAATATTTAAAATAATTAGATCTATGTCCAATGTTATAGTGTTCCCCTAATCAAGTGATCATTATTGATACAATGTGATACTACAACTCTTTGTTATACAGAATTTAATTTTCTTTTGTCCTTCTGTATCCAAGATTTTAACCCTCTCTTTTATTTGACCTGCAAAACCTACAGCTTTATAATCTGAATTTTATACTGTGTACTACATTGTTCCCGTTCATAGGATATTTTCTTTCTTTTTTCTGTTATCGAGTTATTTCATTTATTTTTAAACATTGATATGCAGATAATTTTGTTAAGATACCTTCACAAGGATATGAGGTTTGAAGGACCAAATGTTTATATAAATTAGAATGAGGAAAAGTGGATGAGGCATGAATTAGCACTGGCTGCCAACAATACAATTTAATACGACATGCTATAAGAATGGAGAAAAAGAATGACAAATACAAAACTGAATTCACGTGATACACTGATGAGATGATCCGTTTCTTGAAATTCATCTGGGATGACGTTGTAGTTGAAGTCGAGTTGAATGACTGAGTTGATGCCAGTTGAGTTGGATTGAAGACCGATGAATTGAAAAACGATATTCAAGTAGATAATAGTGCCTTCAGCTGTGTCCTGGTGCAGGCTGAAGGAGAAAACGGGTCGGCTTTCTTGCCGACTGACGAGAGTACTAAGGCGAAGTGGAGTTTGCCTCTCTGGGCGAGGTTGTAAGAGCGGATGAATGAAAAGCCTTGTTCAAATCCCGCCTCTTTGTGTGCTCGGAGCTGCGAGGTCGATCGATCGATCGCATGACGTCAGCTTAACCACATATTGATTATTTATCGATGTCGTGAATATTACGTAGTATTACGGAGATTTTCTGTACATGGCTCTGGCGAGGCAGTGCAACATCATGGTTTACAAATATAATTAATAAAAGAGCTTGTAATTAATAAATTCAATTATGTTATGTTCAACCATTTCACTTCTCCCTTTTTTCCAAGGTGTAGAATTTATATAGACCTATGAGATTGGAAGAAATTTGCCACCTTAGTCCAACAATTGAGATATGTAACTCAATGTGCTATGTGAGTATGTGATTCACAGATGATTCACTTGTTTGATAACGTAGCATCAAGAAAATGTCTGAACAGTTGATATCAATATAATATTTTCAGAATTTAGTAATCTCTTTGATAATGGGTTTGTAAACTTATGTGGAAATACCGCCTAAATCATCTTCTCTCTCAGAGATTCCTGTTACGTCTATTTCGAACTATTTTAGAAATCGTAGCTTTGTTCCTTTCATTTCATGTTATTAGAGAAAAGGTGAAGAGAAGACTTCCTCGATCGGAGTCAGTCGACCGGGTGATTCAGATCAGTGAACAAACTTTACGGGGAAGTAAGAAACACCACAACAAATTAGAATAACTCACGTATGTATATCCGGAAACAAGAACCTGATCAGTTGTAGGATAAACGAAGAAACAAACTAACTAACAAAAAAAAAAACACTCCCGAATGGGTTCATTATCGGTCATGCTGAGCAGGATGCAAAATAGAAGATGATTCATATTCTAGTCTTATATACCATGCGTTCAATGTACTGCTCCAGTAGACCTTCGCCTTGGTGTATACTTGTCTTTGCTTCCCAGAGTTCCACTCCAGACACTAGGTCGCCTTGATTCTCGGAGAGATCGATTGCAATATAAGCTGCATGGAAAAAGGGGGTTTCTAAAATAAAGAAGACTCTAGATTTGTTTTCCAAGTAACTTACAGAAAGTAGAGATCATCTGTATTTTTTTCAATAGTCTTTTAGCATTCAAGTAGAAACTTTGAATTCTTATCATTTGCGACAAAACCTTTAGAAAAAGCAATATTCAATACAAAAATTTTGAAATTATGTAATTAGTCTCTTCAGACTATCGTATACACCAGATTAATTATTTAAACTTTCAGTGAATGAAAATGGATTGGTTAGAGGGGTGTCCTTAAAAAAAAGTATATATCTAGAATGAAATATTAGATGAACTTATCCAGCGTTGCTCGGGGGTTTTAATTAATTTCTCCTAATTTATCGAACTATTCTAAATAAATTTGTTTGTTGTTTTTATGACACTATTGTCCATTAGGTTATGGTCATGTCTCTACAAGGACTACTAGTACCGCCAACTAAGGCAGAACTAACAGCATGAAGAGAAAGTAACACTATTAGTCATCAACCTTTATGAGTATAAGTGACGAGATTGTTCCGATATAAGGAAGTTTGATCCGTCATCAGTACTTGTCTCGAAATATTTTAGTTGGAAAGTTAATTATGGATCGGCTTCCGACTAATGGATTGTATATTTAACGTATATTATAAATATCCTTTTCCCTACGAGTAGATTGCAGAACATGCCTTCCTGTCGACTGTCAACCTTGTATCTCGGAATGGAAAAGGTGAAAGATGAAATACTAGGAAATCGGCGACGCGTCTTTTAATGAATTAAAGTACGATACTTCATTTGTGTGATTTGCTCCGCCTGGTTACGTAGAGAAGGTCTGGTTACACAAACAATTTCTGAGACATTTACAAGTAATGTATATGATGATGGATGTAAAATAAATGTGCCTGTGGTATACGTTATTTAATATCCGACTCTGCTCCTGGAATCTCGTAATTCCTTACACTGAAAAGTCATTGGCGCGGTCAGTGAACAAGAGTATTTGCCAAGAACGTGAACCCAGTTGGAGCAGCAGTGGCCATTGGGTAAGGACGAGCGTTTCTCAATACGGCAGCGACTCACTCGGTTTCACGGCCTACCTCACAGCGATTCCCTCTACGGCTGGCTCTTCAAGCATGCGCCACGAGAGGTCTCCAAGGCATCACGTACCAGCTCTGTTCAAGGAATGGTGCATCGTATTGAATACTCTCTAAAATTAGTGTTCTAGATCAAATTTTAGTGCTAAAGTACTATGCATTAATTATTTGCACGTGTTTCTTATTTCATATTTGGATGACTGAGCTAATAACTATGTTGGTAATGTATATTTAATAAAAATAAATGGGTTGGTGTTTAATAATTCAAAACTTAGGTTACAAAGCATGATATAGAAATCCGTATGGAGTAAAAATCTACTGAAAATTTAGTTAAATATCAGTTCACAGAGTAAACAATCGAATGTTTAAAATTTGTGTGTAGATTATGTAATACAACAAAACCTAATTATTTGAATAATATAATTGATCAGAAGAAAAAGAAAGGATTTCAATATTGCATATATAAACATCAATTGCAATAAAGGTAACAATATTATTAACGCAAATAATTGTCAGAAAATATTATTACAGAGCAAAGTAGTTTTCATCAATGCACTGCATTCAAACCTCCAAAAATCACTTCCTCAAATTTCGTTGTCAAAAGTAAGGGAAATAAAAACTAATACGTCCTAATCACTCATCTTAATTTTTTATTAAAAATATTTCGATACGTTTTATTAATTTTCACTTTACCATTCTATGTAAAATATTCAGTGACTAAATAAGAATTCGTACCAAGAACAACGTTGTGTTTCTAGATTTGTCTTCACTAGATAAAAAGTTCCACGGCCTCATTTCAGTATTCATAATTGCAGCATTCTAAAGAATTGTTTCATGCCCGGGTAACAACCGTAATGGTCGAATTTCATTTATAAATTAGTTAATCATGGTTCTTAGCCATCTTCAGCACTTTCAAAGGTCAATTAATGGATGACAACGTTACGTAAGTATGAAACGACCTATATCTGATATAACTGCAGAGTTTGATGCGAGAAAAAAATTGGCACAATTTCTTACATATCATATTGGCACAATGTATGTCTTTAGGTAATTCACGTTAATTGTAAGTCAAGCAGACAAAAATAAATGATAATTAAGAAAATAAGTAGAGAATATTGACGAAAGAAGATAATTAACTAAGCAAAAGAATATGGTATGAAATAGAAGAGAAAGAAAGAATTGCGAGTAATTTTCAGAAGACGTTGAGTAATAGTTTGTAATAATACGAGTGTTGATATATTTATTAAGATATATATTACTATATGTGTAAGCATTCATTTAATTTGTGGTTTAAGAATTCAATTGAAGTGAGGTTCGATATTGTTGTTCGATAATGGTTGACGGTAAATTTGAGGATCTAGTAGAGACTGATAGTTATGAGAAAGGCGTTTTGGTACATCAGGATTATGAATATGATGATTATTTTATGTCAAACTCGCACTGACAGAAAGTTCTTCTCAAACTGTTATACCCTATACATTTACTCAACAACAACAAAACTAAAACAAAAAACAAAACAAATTGGTTGAAGATAGAAGATGGGATTCAGTTTTCGCACTGGAGTTTTTCTCACACAACCACCCATTTAAATATTTGTCATTTCTTGTGAAATTAATTTGACTAGCATCGCACTGAATTAAGATACATTCAATTTTGTATCCTTTGAGTGGATCAGCTCCAAGCACTCAGCATAGGAGACATTAATGCTAACATTCACTATCCTATCGCGTCTCACTGGAAACACTTATTTGCAATATCTCTTTAACGGTGAAAATAAATTTTGCTGATTTTTAACGTGTATTCCTCAATTAGTGTATCAATAGTTATTTCCTAATTATGTAATGTCTGTGCGCACAATTTACATATACCTGATAATAAAAATACGTATAAAGTTTTTTCTTTGTCAATGGTTTTTGCTGATGTTAGCTCTTGAAGCTGTTCTTAGGTGTTGATCAAAAATTTTATTTTTGGCCAAACCTGGGCTGGGATTTTTCTCTGGTTTTCCTTTGGGTAGAGGCTCTGTAGGCTCTTGTCTAGGGCGGCGTTTATTGAAGCAATAAGTCTCGAATAAGAAGTTATTTTTATGTTACGATTTATAAACAATATTCATCTAATAATCTATAGTTGATAACAATAACGTACTTGTGAAGTAACTTTAATGTGCTTTATCAAATACAAATTTTTTGGTATTCTGTTAATATTATAACATGTAGCGCATTTCTTTCATCCTTATCGTAGGAATGTGCTGAAATGTTAAATCCACCCTCTGGTTTTGGACCCTTAATTGGAATTGATGGAGTGGTCCCTTGCTTGCTTCCGGAGAGTAAATTAGTTTATTGTTCTCCACGTGGTCATACGCAGTTTATAACTTTTTTAACAAATTTATCATTGAATTAATATATTCAATGTATAATTTTATATTTTCTACAAATTAATCCATTCCCATATTCTCTCGTTTGTCCGATTATTTAGTTCAAAAATTGTAGCTGCTACGAGTGTACGAGTTCTTGACAGCGAGATAAGAGGGTAAGTGATCGGCAGTTGGAGTGGAGGAGGCTACGATGACTGCATCTACGGCAAAGGCAGATGGTTCTTGGAGACACGAACGTCGTATTAACCGTTTGCCGCAATTACTGTCGTCGCAGCTAGTGCGCGCAATGAGTAATGGGCGATGCCGCCCCTTGCACTCGCCCACGCACCTTCCTTTCAAAGGCCATTGCTCGCTCTGGGCTGTTCCTAGCGACGATGCACTTGCTCCGATTTTCAATAGTTACTTTGAGTACCTTGTAGGGAAGTTCTAAAAATACAACTTTTGAAATTTGGACAGGAAGACCTCATATTTTATTTCATGTCTTAATACCACTTTCTTGAAAATTTTAGAATTTAGAAACATTTTAGGGGCTGCAACCAAGCTTAAATATCTTGAAATTTTGAGACTTTAAAGCTTGTTAGTGATCCCTAAAAATGAATTTGTTGTGAAAGTCTTATATTTAGACGTACATTACGAATTTGAGAGGGTGCCCTTTCAAATTCCAAAAGTTGATCTTCACATGGTGAGGTTCTTTCCCCTAACGATATGATGTAAGTAAATAAACTGTATAGGAGACAGTTGAGTTGCCAGGAAACATGTGATACCCAACTACAGTTTCTAAAATACAGTGCCGACGCGAATCTACTGCTTACTAGCCCTACCACAGATTTTTCTGTGTCGTTTGTGCCTCGTGTCGGTCGTCGTAGGATAAAGTAGTTTAATTTCAAACATCTAGTTTTCATGTGAACCACTAACTATACAAGTGCGAGCTAATGTATGTGTTATTTTTCTTCCGAAGGGAAGTCGATGTTTTTGGATCCCACACTCTCCTCTCGCCAAAAAGCAAAATTACCGCTCCAGGCCATGCGCGTAAATATAGTGTCGGCACTGTGTGTAAAGGCACCAGCTAAAAATCTCACCGTTCGATTGAGACCTCGCCCACTTCCGTTCTCAGTTCGGTGGACTACCCTTCCACTATATACTAGCATGCACATTTAATTTCTTTACCATCATAAAACAATTCCATGAACAAAAATACGTTATATAACTTATTTAATATTTTTGCCCTAGTCTTGGACATTATAGATTAAAAATCAATTTGCTTGTACTAGAATATCTACTTTGAGTTCATGGTTATATTGAATAATAATAATTTTTGTATAGATAAATAGGATAGGATATGACGTTCTGTATATATTTCAGTAGTTATGTAAGAAAACTCGTGATCGTGTACGATGCAAGAAAACGACTACATTAACTAATAGTTAGTAACTCTCTTTATATTTATAATAGCAGCAATGATGATCATTAACAACCAAATTAATCAGAAGAAATGAATTTAAATATATAAGTGATTAATTTCAATTAATTTATTTTAGATGCGTAATAGGATATTTACCTTTTAGTTATTAATATTTTCGTTCATCACAAATAAGGGGAATTAGTTTGTCTTGAAATAAGTAAATATAAAAATAAATGAAAATAATATACAGTATTTATACAGTAGTTTATTTATAAGCCTCTCTTTGTAGAAGACGGTCATCATAAAAATGTATTATAGAAAATGTTCATAATATGTTCACATTTTTAAGATTAGCACTATGGTTCTTTAATACATATTAAATATTTATAGATTTTATTATTATATCAATTCAATTACGATTCAGCATAAATTAAAATCTTACCGACACCAAGAAGTATACATTTTTATTGACATTAAATCTCTACTCATATGAAATACTATGTTAAGTGTGTAGTTCAAATAATCATATTAAAAAGTTTAAACCATTATCAATAAAGATGGAAAAGAATAGTATGAATAATTTTCTCGAAATTTTGTGTTATGTTTTGACGGACATAAACCTACCCTTGCTTACCAGAGTGTGACCATAAAGTAATTATTGACAAAGTCATTTTTTATTCGTCATGATTCATGAACAATAGTAATGTTCTAGAACTAAACAATTAATTAAACAGATAAATAACTAAAATCGAACTTGATAACACGTCACAATCTTGTCAATACTTTATAAGAACGACATTCATTTATAACATTAAGTTTTCAAAGTGACAGTTATCGAGTAAAAACCAACATTAACAAACATTACTTTTTTGTTGATTTATTTTAGTTGACCATTTAACTGCACTTATCTCTTTCTTTGTTAATTGTCTTTGAAATGGAATTAATATACCGGAAATACCACTCAGTTATATTGAGTTTTCCTTGTGTTTTACATGTCTTATTGCAGTAATGAAAAATTCTACTGAATGTTTCAATTGATCAACAACATTAAATTTATTTGATGAACAAATTTTCTCTCGAGAAGCAAGCAATCCTATCAATTCCACTCAAGAGCCGTACGGCAGTATCAGATTGATCATTTCTGCGCCCAAAGGAAAATCATGGCATGCGTAAGATAAAAATAATAACAGATAGCTACTTGTCACAATATGAACACAATATCATCAAATGTATATTTAATAGAATATAAAAAGGTATTTAGTAAATGCGTACTATTATCTAACTTAATAAACTTCAAATTACTATAAAATTCTTCTAAGAAGAAAATAATTTTAATTAGATGGAAAAAACTAAAAAATATGATGTAAAAGATATGTAAATTGCAATAAAATCGTAAGTCACTGAACTCCAAGTACCGTTTGGAACGGAAACATCGCGATCACTCCTGCCATGTCCTTTCCGGAAATAGTCTCTTAATACGCTCTATTTCCTCTTCCGTGTAGTCTGAGTGAGAAAAAGAACTCTTTACATATCCGGCATACACTCCACCTACATCAATTTTAAAAGAGGTTTTTAAAATGCTCTCTACATCATAACCAAACTTTTATAACCAAAGTTTCCGTTTTTATATTTTTCGGAGGTGAGAGCTCGTTCCAACGGGTATTCATAATCATCAGACCCTAACAATGCAATTGTCACCTAAACAATACTTCGGCACTGTTGAGGCATGTTGATGACAGATTCGGCCGAAAGAGCTGTCGCCAAATAAAATATATAAGAAAAGGGAAACGAGATGCCAATTACGAACTCCTCCACCTTAGCAGAAGTAGCTAATTTTGTGAGTTCGTTGTATAGTCGAATCATCATTCCCATGTATTTGCTTCTATTGATAAAGATACACTAAAACTTAGATTAACCTTCACTCTTAACCGTCAGTTTCTGTTAACTGTCAGTACTGTGAAAGAGAAATAATTTAAAGTAGACTGCACTGATGACATTTAGCAATTTGACGAAGCGCCGTCGTAAGGGAAAGTGACTATACTCACAACTGGAAGTTGCTTTTTCAATTATTTTAAAGTTAAACAAGCTCTTTAAAACCGTGAGTAAATTCATATTTATTTCAATACATTTTACTTTTCTGCTTTATATCTTTTACACTTACTAAACAGAAATATTTAAAATTGCAAATATGTTTAATTTTTGTTTTTAATCTAAAATTATGACTGATTCTACTGTTTATATTAAAATTATGACTGAAATAAATGGTATTTTATTAATATGTTAAGGTATTTTCCTTAAAGTATTTCAGTCATCCGTCTATTTGGTTAATCGTCGCGTCCTTGGTTCCAGCGGTGTGGTGGCGTTTGATCGAAGTTTTACAGTAATTGCCATAATAAAAATAATATGAACCAAACTACCCGAGTTTTGAGCAGTTTATTTCCAATAACATTCACTGCGTGTCACAATTGACACAAATACCTCTTAAAATGAAAATAAAATAATACGTTTCGTCCCTAATGCGAGATATCTTCAGGTATGCCACTTCATTGCTAGCGAGTGGCTGATTTTCTAACGAGCTAGCTATTTTTTGTCGACATTAAAATATCTGCTGAAAAATCATGTCGTTTAGTTTATATTATTTCTATTCAGAAGATTGCAGACGTCATACAATATCATTAGTTGCCATTTAGGGTCGTATCTGAAGCCCCATCTGATCCATTTTTCTTTGGTACTGAAATATATTGATGCATTTCCTATGGCAATGGTGTACCTATACCTCATGAGACCCGAGACGGGAGAGTTTTTGGAGATGGCCCCTATATATGAACGTGTTTGAATGCCTATTCGAGTATATCCAACGCTCCAACGTATTAAAAAGACTGTATAAATGATTTATTTTCAATTTTAAAAATGTCGGAGATAATATTTATGTTCAAATATACAAATTTAAATGATATTTGTTGGCGTAATTGGAGTTCTCTTACATGACGAGGCTCGGGGAAAACTGCGACCCACCCTCTGCCACCACATAGGTACGCCTCTGCCAAACAAATAAGAAAGTCTGTTCAGAAACTTCTTCGCAAAACAGCACATACCATAATCAATCATTCTTGTAAGTAAAAATCTAGAAATTATCATCCACAAATATCAAAAATATCATTATTGTGTCGGTCAGATTTACCAAGCTTCGTCTACTTCAGTCTTCCTTCACTCTCCCCAGCAAAGTGTATTTTTAAAATCTTTTCGTCTCTGCTTATCGTCCAAACGCATCTGAACATTTGTTTGGAGTGCACACACTTGTGCATATCACAAACCTTTGAATGATATTTTCCTTCGGTTGACAGTTCAGTGTCACTTCTTTGGCACGTCCTTCCATGTCATTTAGTTCATAAATGAGGGTCACAGTATTGGCACAAATAAAGCATTACCTTGGTTCCGGTTTGCCGAGAGAACTCTTAAAGGCTTTTGCTAAATAATCTATTTATGATGTCGGTAGACACCTAGATGTCATATTTCAAACGTTAGTTCTCCTTAAACCGACCAGTGATCTTGGATGTGTTCGTATTTTATCAATGCGTAGTTATCTGTGAACTACTTCAATGATATTAATAATTATAGATCCCATGGGTTAAAATTAATTTAACCTCATTTTGGCGAATATATTACTCCTACAAAAAATCGTTTTTTTATAATTAATAAATTTACATGCTTACTCATTTTTTGTTCGTTACAAAACATTCATCCACCATTATTTCGCTTAATAAATTGAAGATTTTTCTCCCTATTATCCGGCGATGTAAATTGATCGAGTAATAGAAAATTATCCTAACATGACATATCACCAGGCAATATTGCTTCTTTTTCATTGGCTTTGCCGAGGAAAATTGTTCACTTCATCTACATTTAGCTAGCAACAATTTACAGGAATATTTTATTTGTATTATCGTGTTTGTGAATAAAATTTAAAAACAAACTGTTTTTATTCAATTTTGTGAAAGGAGACGCAGGAATCAGAAATATATTTCACATTTACATTTCTCATATGAGTGCACCATAAAACAGTTAAACATCACATGACAAAATGTACATTAAAAATCATGTTTCATACATAATTACATCAACTTCTTTAACGTGTAGATGAGAGGTATGTATTTTAAATATCAATTATAACCAACGTAGCTTAATATAGACTTTCTTGTCCGTAATGTACGTTATCTCTAATTACAATACGATACTGGTTCCTCAACAGCGGATAATATAAAAAAGAGAACAGTATTAACCATACATATCTTGAGTCAGTGGTTAACTACAATCAGGATTCCCTTCGAAACGAAGCAAAGGAAATAACAGAAAACGTCCTTTAACTTTATACTACTATTGTTTACACAATCAACCAATTTTACACATACAGTAATCCTAGCTACTCGCACTTGAAAACTAAAATACCAGAACCTGAAAATTACATATAACTATACTTTATCGCTTCTAAAAATACGTCGGTTTCTTAATTTATCTCGTAATAATGCGTTTATGATCAGTTCATGAATCTAGGTTTCACTTATTACCTCTGCAGTGAAGAATATTCTGGGAAAGTACATTATTTGGAAATGAGAAAGTACTTATTAAAAATTGGAATGTTTTCAAGATAAACCACAAGAGATAACTAAATAACACACATGCACTTTTCGAGAAGTAAGTGAATTGGGAAGGATTGAGATGTGGCGCTAGTAAATTCACTTAAAAAAGAGGAGAGATGAATTTATTAAGATACCAGAAGGAAAAAGTATTGAGAAATTGAGAAATATACTGATTACAATATGGAATTTTAAGGCAAAAGGAAATAAACATACGAAGAGAGAAGAAAGAAATTAAAAGGAAAGATTTATAGTTAGGAAACCCTGTAATGGGAGAGGGAAAGGGGGGAATCTCTGATGAAAATAATGAGAGAAAAAAGCTCTGAATCGTGACAAGACATGGTGTTTACAATTTGCCCAAAAATATACCTCAAGAATCCAAAGAAAAAAATCGTTCGGTAACGCATAATGAATCCCATTCTCCCATGTCTGCTTTGAAGATGAAATTTTTGCGTCACGTTCGGTTTGGGTGAGCCATGTAGTTTAGAACTGGGAGCTACCTATTACACGTTTCGCATCATTTTGACGTCTTATCACGTTACACTCACCTTAAGTGGAGTGATGTAATTTTTAGGTTAAATACATTCATTAGCGTCGTTCCTCCTGTAGAATGATTTAAAATTGTGAAACAGTCAGCAATTGAGGCTAGTAAATGGAAAACGATCAACGTGCCAAAAACATTTTACTTTTATTTTTTCGTGAAAAAACTTCTTCTTGATGACACCAATCGTCGCGAGGCAAACAAGCAAGATGCAAAAACAGTCGATATTATAATATATTATTTTATTTACTTTTTTTTCAATAATTTGTCGTAACGCGAGGCAAAATGATGTTTTTAGGCGAGGCATATACACTCTTTCATGTACTATCCGTGGTACAGTTTTTTTTTGAAATTACAGGTGATATTTCGAGCATTCTTCATATTTGAATTTTGTTAATCTTTACAATGGTTACAACGGGATACATTAAATAATATATGGATAAAATTTTATTTTTTTAAAGCACCATTAGTTTCAACATTAAACAATTTATGATGATTTTTCCAAAATATTTCATAATCAATTCTGCGTTTAATAAGTTTTCCATTTACACGTCTCTGTAGTGGAATAACAATCAAACAATTTTCAGTAGTAAAAAATCTTAATTCCATGTACTTTTCGGAAAAAGAACTAAACATCTGAAAAAGGCCTTTATTCGTATTTACACTCGCATAGAAACTGGTTATAAGAAGTATTTCAAACGAGTACATACTGGAAACATGATCTAGATAATTTAAAGTTCATTCACTATCATTACATTTCAAATTGAATGTCTTATGGGCAGTTTAAAATGCAAATACAACACAACAGACTCGCATAAATGGTATGCAAAAGCAGTCAAGCAGCTTTAAGACATCAAATGGAAGTGATGGTACTAGCTCAGGGAAAAGCAAAATAAGAGCTTTTGGATGATCAATAAAATTATACATCCATAAATATTTCAAATATACATTTATCTAATTTTTTTCTCCGACAATGATTTTTGTTTGAATAGTTGACGACGGAAGATGACACTTGTGAGAACTTGTTTACGGGAATATGATCCTTCTTTGCATGGCAAATCCATTAAGTGAATTTATCTTAGATGAGACTTGGAGGGGTGAAGTACTTAGTGACGCTGTATTCATCGAACATCTTTCTTGTTTATCGGACCGTAAACACAATCCAACGGGGCTATTACCTAAGAACACAGGTTCTGTTTTGCGTAATTTGATTCTGTTCTGCATATATAATTACGATAACACTCTTGTTTGAATTAGTTATCACAGGTCTCTCGTTTGAATTAATTATCAAAACGATCTTGTCCGTAGCTTCCGTTCTTCGACTACAGACTTTTTTAAGGGGAATTTAAATGTACCTATACGACCTAAGACAATTCAAGCGTTTATATTGCTTCTTTACTCCTACTAATTTACGCGTTAGTTTCCCGAATGTATGAGCGTCCCTGCAGGAAAAGTAACCCAGATGATGTGATGGTGCTTTTTTCTGTTTGTATTCTCTGGTGCGCGTACCGGAAAATTATAAATTGAGGAGTTTTCCTTGTTTTTTATTTGACGCTTAAAATAAACTATTTTTTCTCTTTCGCTCAAGCATTAAAGAAACTAAATGTTCTAAGAATTAATCGAGTGAATGTAGTGTACTGAAAACAAATGTGAGAAAGAAAACTGCGAATGGATCTGTAAAAGTCAAACCTATGGTTGCGAAAATTGACTATGTGGTTACGAATTAAGATCTTACCGAGTGTTAGGATTCGTAGCAGAAAACTAACTTTTGCGAATTTTTTAAAAGGTATGACAAAAATTAAAAAATAATACTTCTTGGCATATTTTAGAGCCAGATTAATCTATTTCGTCCTGGACTCAAATAGAGAAGTTATGGAATCTTCCAACGTAATGAGCAAATGTTTTTTATTCCGAATTTTAATGTAAAATTATCAAACTTCACTGAGACGGAAAGAAAGATTGGTCGCAAAATTAGTACCGTTTATGAGGTTGACACTAATATGTTAACTGAAGAAAAGAGAAAAGAATAAATCAACTAGAGCCTGCCATTTCAGCTAAATTCTACATTTTAAAAATATGGATTCAGTATCAGTAAACTTTTTCTCAGAAATAAAGCACACTCATGCCTGTTGCTCCACAACATTTAAGAACATATTCTGATAAATCGGAAATATTGCAAAGAGAAAGAAGTGTGTTATACTATATTTTAGAGTCAATCTCCTAAAAGTCACATTAGTCCCACTGTCTATGACAGTACTGTCCAACTGGATCCTTTTATTAAAGCCTGCGATTTGTAGTATATTATTAATAAAAAGTTTCATCAAACGTCAACTTTGTGTTATAAATCTTTGCTGTCAGAAATATTATTTAAGTGGCATGTCTGGTGAGAATGAAAATAGAATACAGTGCTGGGAATTACATCTTCATAGATTAGAATATGAACATATTTCATTATATTACCAAATATTAAACATCAAAGTCAAACTATCCCTGAACAGGCCCCGAAGGTGCGGAGGGTAGAGCTCCGCAATTACTTGACCTTGGTACTAGGAGGAAATGTGGTCAGCATCTTGCCCCGACCGGTTTGACCCTAGGATAGGTCCTGTAATCATTTTACAGCAGGCTGAGTCAGCCTGGATGTTGAGGTGTGACCTCACCGGGGATCAAACCCCGGTCATCCAGCCAGCAACTCAGCTCTACCCACTGAGCGACGCCGACTCCAAATACTAAAAATAAAGTTTTTTTAAATACAAAAATATACTATTTAATTTTTACAGCTTGATAAATTTGTTGCGGATGAAAATGTTGCGTTACAAATATATAAAAATATAATTATAGTCGTTAATTTTATTTAGGGGGCAATTTTTTGTCAAACCCCGTTCTGTGCTGGCCCGATCGATCGAAAGCGCATGGAAAATATCCATGGAAAGCGCGCGGAAAGATACGTTGGTCAGCGCTCGTCCATGACGTAACTAAATAGAGCTGAAGGGCTACAATCATACTAAATAGTTTGGTAGAAGATCGTAAATTTAAAATGAATAGACAATTTATGAACTGATTTTTAACCCTCTTTATTGCATAATGAGCACTTTACAATAAACAAGTAGAAATAAGAATTTTTCTTTTCGAAACTGAATCGCAAAAGTCAGAAAATCTAATTAGAAAATATACTCTAGAAGTCTGGTTTGTCGTCAGTTCTAATTGTGAAGTGAGAAAGAAGAATAATCTAAAACACTTAAGAATTTCTACGTATCAAACTCGGAGTGTCAAAGTAAGCAAATAAATGACAAGTGTTAGCAATTTAAAAGATCCTAAATTGTATTTTCTTTTTCACTGCCTCATATTGTTCTGGAATCCACATATGAGATCAGAAGTACTGGTTGTTACCTGTAGTTCATATCATTTAAAAGTCTGTAAAATGTGTGAAAAATATAAATTATGAATGAAAGTCGGGTTCTTGTACACTTTATTGGGACATATTGTTTTGTAAACAATACGAGGAATAGATTGTTTTGTCCCTACCGCGTCCAGTTGATAGCAACCATTGTCCAGAACAAAGTGATTACACACTTCCTACAATTGTGAAATGAATGACTACCAAAAATATCTAATACAAAAAATAAATAAATAGACAATTTGAAAGAAAAGTTGGTGTTATGTAGTATTTGATTTATATCATTTGGTTGTACTAATCTTTAAAATAATGTCTTTATTTCCTGCTTCGTTTTTCCTTGATTCCTGTCACTTGACGTAAACATCACTGGTCACCAACCCATTTGGCAGTTTTATTTCCTATTATTCCTATTATTTATATCTTATTTCTAACAGTATGCCACACTACGCATTTATACCCAGAAATAAATATGTGCACTACTTATCCGTGTATTAATGAAGTTTTAGAACAATCAAAATAGGTCATCTATACTATTAATTACTTTGAAAGGAGAAAAAATAAGGTTCATTAGCGTCGTTTACAATGAATAGGTTCATTTATGTTGGCATTTTATGCCCGAGATTTTCATATATTATTCTTGGTACTGTGTGTCGTGGAGTCTTTTGTGGAACCGTTTCTAAGACCGTTCACGGGAAGGTTATTGATAATATTTACCATAACTAAAAGTAAGTACACCGTTCCAACAGCCACGTTATATTTTACTTCAAGAAAATGGACAAAATTACAGGATATGACATGGTAAACAAACAAATTGCGTTGATAGAAAATACTGAACTAAAATGCACTTGGGTTTAATCAATGTTCTTGCTTATACTTTAAAAGATGCTTATCACCTGACCAAATTTTCGTGTGTTGGGAAGGAAATATATTGTGTTGTCGGGCAGTGTAAGGTACCGAACCAACATTTGTCTGAAGTAGGTGAGAGAAAGTTAAGACCTCACCGTCCGGTTCCGCTGCGAAACTGACGGAGAGTGAAGAAGATAGCACTTTACAACAGCAATTTGGTAATTCTATGTAGACATGGAATCACATCAGCCACTGCATTTCGTGTAGAATCTCTCACTTGTCTGAAATAGTTCGCCTCGGATTCTGTTTAAATAAAAAATATGTGAAACTATATCTTACTAAAGGTTATGTCCTACAGTGTATTTTCATTTTCAAATTCGGCATCTTTTGCGCAAATAGAGATCGCGTAGAGCAGAACTGCTAACATATCTGCTTGAAGTTTGTTTGTTTGTCCACCAAAAATACCTTACTGTCTGCTGATGTACCGTATTATCAGCTGCTGGGGTAAGAGTGGACAGCTCAAAACTCCACTAACATCACAATCCACAAAACTGGTCTTGGTTCCAAAACTTTCACTTGTTAACACCATTATGTTAAGTTAATAGTGAGGTTATAGTCTTTTCAACACCGTGCCTTCCCTGTTTAGATGAACAAAACTGAGAAAAATAAGTAATGCCACATAATCTTCTGTAAGTTCTGTATCTGACTACTCCAGTTGGCGAAGTCTTTACAACAAACTATCGGTACAAATAAGGATTTACAGAATAACGACTTATGGTGGTTGAACAGGAGGCGAAATGGCTATCCTCCTGCTTTGATAGGAGGGATGTTGATAACTTGAATACCTGTTTGCCTTCCACAACTGTACACCATTTCCACCCAGGCGTCATGTCCTGGACGATCTAAAACACATACCAATACAGGAGATATGTGTGAAAACAATACTTAAGTGCACACATTTTAGTGAGTCACCTGGGTTCACTTATCTCTTGTACGGATGTCTCAGGACGTCCAAGGTCGCCATTTTTATCTGGACGTAGTAATTAAAAATTATGTACATATTTTTGGCAAAGAAAAATGGTATTAAAATCATTAGGAGAAATATATTTGTAGGAATGTGAATGAGTTTGAAATGAAAAATATTAACGTTTTTGATAATTACAATGTAATGGACCATTGAAGTGTAAACACTCATTTAAATCATATACATTAATAAGCAATTTTTCCGGAAAATTTATGTTCAGTCCGTTATTCGTGTTGACCGGTTGTCGCTTATGTTTTGTATAAACTCAGTAAGAAAGCATTTTTTACAATTCCGCATTTAAAGGGTTAAAGTAGAGGAATCGAATTTTAATAATTTTACTAATCGTCGCGAAATATTTGGGTTATTGCTACGGTTTTTGAATGCAAACATGGAATTTAAATCGTCACTTAATAAAATAATGCTTCAACCGCATCACAGCAACAGAATCTCTCGTGCGAAGCCGGGTAACATCGGCTACTTCAAAATAAAAGAATTTGAATATTTCATGTAAGGAGTTTTCAAAATACTTGTTCAGGAGTACCATCCTGGCGTGGATAAAGATAAGAGGAAGACTGTATTGCATTCGATGGAGATTGAAAGAAGTTACACTTGGCATGATTTTGGAGAAGAATGAGTCAGTAGTACAATCAGAAACGTATAAGCTATTTTTCAATAATTTTCTTATTTTGTATTTATTTTCCTTCTTAAACCCTGCCCCAAATATATTCAATACTAGGTGTTTTTTTTTTCATTTTCTTTACGCTTAGTTGTGTTCTATCGCATGCTGTCAATACCCTTCAAAAATAGTATCCTTTTCTGTTGTTGATATTAACTTATATAAATGTATGTTCAAAGTGACGTGCATTATATATTTGTGCACGTAACAGCACCATAATATATGGTCGACTGCGTCCTCCCTCGTCTTCACGTTATTTTCTTTAAGTTGGTATGTGTATCGTTTCGACCAGCCAAGGACCACGAATGACGAGTACCAGTAAGGTTCAGTTTTTGTGTGAGTTTGCTCACTAGACCATCGTAATTTTTACCGAGATTGGAGGAACAGCGTCTAGATAGGATCCAGACTGTTTTATCAGACTATTGCAACTGCAGTTGTTAATCGCAGAGGATGAACTTTTCATACATCGCAGCTATTTAAACTGACACATGAAAATGAAAAGCTACAAATTTTATCTTACCCCGCCCGGGGATCGACCCCGGGATGACTTGGTGACGAGTAATCACGCTGACATGGTCACGACAGGGACTTCTTTTCTTTATGGAAACATACTTCTTTACTTTTTATTCGGACATTGATTACATGGACTATCTTGCCCTTAACATTACAACGGTGAGGGTCTATTATGTCTCTTCAGTAGGCAGATTATGTCACATACATAAATCTACCATACAATCAGTATTCATATTTCTTTCAACTGTTTACCATTATTGTCAGTCTTATTTCGTTCTGTTCTTGATCTTCCTTTTCTTCATATAATTGCACTATTAATGTTTCCTATTGCCATAACGTGCTCGTGGAACGTACAGTACATATTAATACACTTAAATTAACTTCCTCGGTCGCTATAAACCTATCTTGGTTGCTTTTCTCATTTTATGAAAGCCTCTTCTCCGAACCCAATGTCGTCATTAAATGATAATTACTGTCGTTAAATGGGAACTGTTTTCATTAAAAGAGTTGAACGTGACAAGGCACTAATATAAATTTATATTCTCACGTTCAAGTCTTCTTGTTTGTCGTTTCATCATCTTTTTAAGTCTCCTTTTTAGTTTGCTTCTAATAAAATCACGTAATCTCTGAACGTACCACAATATTCTGTCTTTTGAATTAAGTTCGCCTTGTTTGTTGATCAGACGTATGGGCTATGGATTCGTTACTTACGCTGCAATGACCTCAAAGCCTCCATTCTTTTTCCCTTTTACTTTAATTTTTAAACCCCGCTTCAAGCAAAGTCAGTACAGTGTATTACATTTTTTTTCTTTTTTATGTCTCTAATGGATATATTAACACCAATTCAAAGAATAGGGGGAGGAATGAATAAAGAGACGAAAGGAACAAGAGGAATCAACACCATCGGAGGAATTGGTATACAAAGAGAAGAACTTGTTAAAAACAATCAAAAGAATATTTTAATCGGATGAAAGGTTTATTAACCTCTAAATCTCAAATCTCAAAAAAGTCTCTTCAGAAGAGGACTCAAGTTTGGAGTGACCGCCTCTATGATAGTGATACATGGATTCTCTGAAAAATGGCGGATTTTTTAAAATACAGATTCTCTAGTTTCTTGTTTAGGGTTTTGCTGGGTTCCCGGACACGTGGGTATCAGAGGAAATGAGGAAGCAGACGATTCCGCAAAGACGGCATGCCTCAGGAGTCGCGTGGATTTCTCCACGATTCCAAAACGAGATCTTCTAAATTCCGTCAAGATAAGGATTCTGAGTGAATGGAGCAATGAGTGGTTAGCTGTTGAAAGGAATAAGCTCCGACTTATCAAATCTTCTGTTAAGTCATGGAGCAGTTCCTGTAGGCCAGCCCGGCGCGACGAGGTCTTGCTGACCCGCCTGCGCATAGGACATTGTCCTCTCACTCATAGGTATCTCTTACTACTTGATGATGAACCCGTTTGTGAGGAGTGTAGCTGTTCTCTGACAGTGCGTCACCTACTAACTGATTGCAGAAGATACTCAAGTATACGGAGACGAATTGGTCTGGCTGCAGATTTACCAACAATTCTCGGAAATGAAACGGTTTATGTTAATAAACTATTGAATTTTATGAGTAGATCGGGGCTCCTCCCTCAAGTTCTCGGGAGGGTTTAAAATTTGCATTATCTTTTCATCTTTACTGTCTTCTTTGTTTTCATCGTTCGTTTCTGTAATTCGAAAATATAATACTTAAAAATGGTTTTCCTTTTTTGTGATATAATGTATTGGTATTGTTTTCTTTTCTTTTCTTTCATCTTTCTATTTAGATATTTGTTGATTTCAGGACGGTTTTTTTTAGTGGGTATGGTCGAGATATTCGGCGAGTCCCACACACGGGGAAGAGTCATTACGGCTCTTCTCTTTGGTGCGAAACTGCATTTTTCCCTACTTGCATGGGCTCTAATGACCTCGATGTCGACGAGCCCTAAAGCCCCAACCAAAAAAAAAAATGTTTAGGGGCGGCGTCTATTGTAACTATAAATTTTGAATTTAGAGTTATTTTCATACTTACGATTTGTAAACATTATTTTTCGAATAATCTATAGTTCGATAATAATACTTACTTGTGAAATAAATTTTTTGCGTTAAATGGCAAATTTGATGATATTCTTCTCTATTATATTTTTTATCTTACCTAGGAGTTTGTTGAAATTTTTCAATCCGCCTCTGCCTTAGGACCCTTGATCAGAATTGACGGGATTGTCCCTAGCTTGCTTCCGAAGAGTAAATTAAGTTTATTGTCCTCCACGTGGTCATACGCAGTTTGTACTGCTTTTTGATAATAAATTTATTATTTATTATTACGAAAATAAGAGAATTTTTGAATACTTAGATTTATCATTAGTTAATTTTATTTCATATTTACAATTAAAAATATTACCCATTTATAATATATAATTTTTTCATTTTTATTTAAATAACTATTTGCACCGTTTAACACTACATGAACTTCTGCTTTAACATGTTTTTTCACTGTATTTTCACTTTTCTACCAAATCTCACCTTGAATATTTTATTTCATCCTTTTTGTGCTTTATTTTCATTTTTCATATCCGCGTTGATTTTATTTTTTCGCCTAATTCCTTCATCTATATAATTCTTTTAATGATCTATCTGTTTTGGCCAATGCTAATTTGTCACGTATCAGGATTGCCCATTCGCACTAAGTGAAGTTAAGCGAAGCATCTACGATTTGTCTTTTATTTTCTATGTATCAATAAGAGAAATATATTTTTGTAAGTAAAACATAAATGGAACATTTCCTTTCTCAACGTAATTTCTGCATTATAGTACATTCTGTGGACTTTTCCTACATTATTAATTATTTCCTTTATTCTCTTCTCCTTCCTCACCTTCTTTGTACTTTCTCTCTTCTTAAAGAAGAAAAGCGAAGCAGAACATAGTGCTCAGCTCTATGTTCTGTTCGTCCTATCCGCTAGGTCTTAATGACGGTTGTTTTTCTACGGAACATTCTTTCCTCTCTAAGCAAAATTTTCCTCATAATCCAATTTGCCATCACAAAGAGGTATTTGCAGCGTCTACTATTTAGGTTTCCTGTAATCCTCCTCATTATCATTATCTCAAATATTATGCCCTCATGACACCGTACATTTTTTATTTGTTTTTACCGCATTTTAAACGATATCATTATGTGGTATACTCAGTATTTAATTTCCTTCACTCAACTCCCTCCGAACGCGCCACTTTATGCCTAGAATACCAATCCAAATTTTCAATATGTCTCGTATTTCCTGTATACTCACCCAATGTATTACATTTTTCCTTCGTCCGATTTAAGTGTGGTCCTTCTTTGACTAAGGTTTCCTCATCTTTTATTCAACACATTATGTAGTCTCTTTTTCGTGTCATATATCATAGCCCCATTGCAAGGGTCTGAGAGTTTCCTCATTTTTTCAGCACATAAACGTACTGTCCTTTACTTTTCCAATTTTCTTGAAATGGGTCCCGAAATTTCCATGTCCCGGAATCATAATTTGTTTCGTACCATTCTGTAGATCAAATCATTTTCTGTCTTAATTCGATGCCACACATCGAGTACATATGTATAAACATTGCGTCCTTTCGTCGTACTGTCCCAGTGGATTTACCGCTCACTAAATGATAAATATTTATTTATTTATTTATTTAAAGTTCTTTCTCTCTGTCTACCCTGTACCTTGGCCAAGGCTACTATCATTATTATTCATACTTATGCTGTTAGTTCTTTTCTCTGATTTACATAGCATTTCTGTTGTTTGTCTCTTTTGTGTCTTTGTGGCTTGGTTTACACCATTGACATCTCCGTTTTTAGTTTCTTTCTATTATTTGTTTTTATTTATATTATTTTATATCAGAAACCTTTGTTCCTGAGCTATTTGCTTGTTACCAAGGCTCTTTCTCCTTTACTTTTATCACTTATCGTGTGTACGGTATATTTAAGATGTTCCCTTTTCTCCAGGTTATTTTCCAACTAACAACTTTCATTCATTTCTTTCACATTTTTAACACATAACGGAAGACTATACTATAAGTTATGTTGTACGTAGTATCGTCTCCTATATAATTTACCCAATTATCTAGTGTTATGTTTCCTGCTTTTTTCATCTTACGCATCCACCAGCCTCTTTCGGAACTATTTATTTGCCATGTAATATATGGTCTACCGTTTCTTTTCCCTTCCCACTAATACATGTAACATTGTCGTTCAGTGTCATTTTTCTTATATAATCATTTAAATCACTGTGTCCTGTCAAAATCTGTATTAGAGCTAGATGTGCACTTTGTTGTTGTCCACAAATGTTACTTCACGTATAAATTTATTTAGTACACATCCGTCCTTTGTGACGTCCCATCGCATTTGTCATCACATGAACAGCTTGTCAGTTATTTGTTTCTTCCAATATTTTGATTCCTTATTTATTTCTAAACGCTCTCGTTCCATTGTGTCTCCTTTTCGCACCTAGTATTTGAACGCTAGTTAATACTTCTAAGACTATTGGCATAGGTTCCAATACGAGAAGTATTGAGCTGAAGAAGGATGTTGAGAATTTCATCTCCAACGTCACAACTATCTTCTACTGACTCCAGCATCTCTCGCCACCTTCACCACCGTAACTCCCGCTGTGGCTACTACTGCTGCAGCTCCCGCAACCAGCGCGTTCACCAGCGCCTTCATCGCCTCTCCTCCGCTGCGCCGCCGGCCGCCGAAGGATATAAGCGACGAGCGGCCCCTGGCGGCAGTCAGTGTGTGTCAAGCCATGCCGCGTAGCGCAACGCGCCGCTGTTCGTGTGTCGCTCGCTCGTAGAAGTCTCTTTCTCTTTTTCTCTCTCTCTCTCTGCCTTTGCTCTTCCTCCTCCTTCTCCTCACACTCCCACCACCCCCGTGTGTTTGTCGCCGCCGCCGCCACCACCACCGTCGCCAGCGTAGTCGTCGTTCGGACTCGTTCACCACCGCCGGTGAGTACCTCCGTCTTCTGGCGCACGCTACTCCGGAAGACCATGGACGATGCAGAGAATTGATGTGATCGTTTCAGTGATTTGTGCAAGAACTAAATTTCGGCGAGATGTGTTCGTAGTTTTGGGGTAGGTTTCAGTAACCTCCAGAATTTCAGAAGAAATGTGATTTGGATTTCACGTCAACTCAAATTTTTTAAGAAACCCTTACTTTGGTAGTAATTGGTTATTCAATTTCCCTCCATATGTTCAAATATTGTAAACAATTCATTGTGCTGATTTCATATCTCATTGATATTTGTCTGTGAATACAAGTGCACACATTACTCGGGACATTTTTTAATCTACCGTTTATCATGAAGTACTGTATTTTTCTTGGATCCAGTTGACCGGAATACTAAAGAATCATTGCAATGTTTATTAAAGTAATCAAACAACATGGAAAAAATTTCAGTTAAAAATATTATGAGTATATTATGTTTATTATTTAATAAATATAATTTTTATGAATATATTATTTGATTTAAACATTATGAAAGTTTTGTATCTTCATTTATTATTTTTGTGATAACTATATCGGACCACTGATGATGACAATCTCGTTCAAACATAACTGGTTACTGAAGATACTGCGAATGTATTATGTGGTAAAGGATTATTTTAATTAACATTTCAGTAGTTCATCAAATGCTCAATGCATTCTTCCGGCCTAATTCTAAACACAATGCACTACATTTCCAATTCGAGAATAGAATTATAATCCACTCTCCATGACTAAATATGATCTCAAAATGTTTTTTCATAATTTATTTCTCCAATTCTCATAATAATTTGAATACTTTTAACTATTTCAAACAATGGACTAGTCAAATAATTCATAATATTGCAATTTACTTCCTCTCAATACTATAGTATCGTAGACAAATGTTCTCAATGCTATGTAAATTACTACATCATTAAGAAAAAAGTCAGTCCCATAATAAATTAACATACATAATTCTTGAATACTAATTCAGGTCCGTAAATAAATTTTCTTAATTGTATATTTCCTTTATTGCTTAACTCGTGTTTAATGAATATATTATTTCATTGAATATCATCCAATATTTCTTGGTATCGCAATTTGGAGATCACACATTATTTTAAACACAGAAATATAAATTACTAGATTTGTGGATATTAAAATATTAAAAGAATTTTACTTCGAAAACAATAC
Source organism: Laupala kohalensis (assembly GCA_002313205.1). NCBI lineage: Eukaryota > Metazoa > Arthropoda > Insecta > Orthoptera > Trigonidiidae > Laupala > Laupala kohalensis. The sequence goes on along the minus strand of NNCF01129081.1, from coordinate 285,789 downwards.
GTGGAAATTAGGTTCAACCAGAAGAAATATTTATTTAGATCCTGTCGGATGGAAACAATAAGAAAGCACAGGATATATAGTGTATAAGAGTTGAAGTGATTTTCTTGCCAAAATATATGGATCAAGAGAAATACTTCAATATTTACTTCTTTGCTTAGTGAAGTGAGAGTGAGCGAGCTTGTATGAGAGGAAGAGTGGATGAAACTGACATAAAGAGGGATTGGATCATTGAATAATACTTCTAATTTCTTGGCTGTCTGAGATATTGTGGGCTAAGTGGTCCTGATGCAGTATTTGCTTCGGTTGATGACTAATCCAGATGCATCATATTCAATCTTACTCAAGGCTCTAAGATTTCTGAAAATTATAGTGTGGGTGACATAGAATATCTCAACAATTTTTTAACTCACTACTTCCGAGTACCTACTTGTGGAGGAGTGTTTGCAACATCAACAACCAGGAGAAAATTGCGACGGACCGGGACTCGAACCCGGTCCAGGATCTCCTGCTCTGGACGCAGGTGTCCTCTGGCCGCAGGAGGTTGCACACGGACTTGGGAGTCGAGGCGGGTGGTGCAGTGGATAGCACACCTGCGGCCAGAATCGGAAGTCCCGGGTTCGAGTCCCGGTCCATCGCAATTTTCACCTGTCTGTTGACGTTGCATCTCAGCAACATGTTCTTGCGATTATACAAAATACATAGTAACGAATTGAATAACACCTAAGGTTTGTATCAAAGTACCTCATTTTGCCAGTTTATTTAAATATATACGAATCATGATTCTACAACATCCAGAGTTTTAGCGATGTATTTCAACTTTCATGGAAAATTACAAAATTATTTGTTTCTTAATTTTATTCATTAATACAAAACGGATAAATTTGTATTTTTACTTCGCCTCGATTTACCATTTTCCGTCTCTGGAGTTACGCGGAGGCAGATTTGTACTTGATTCATTATATGCGATTTTCACAAAATTGATTTGTATGGAAGCAAGTGCTTCCCAGGTTCAGAGCTGCGGGGAGGGACGCTTGAATTTTTATTCCGCTAACGGGAAAGAAAGAAGTTATACGCTATAAGTATTTGTATTGATGCATAAATACCAATTGTAATTGATGGCAAATATGCAGTCTTTTGTGGGGGGTTCAGTAATTCTTTTTAACTACATTCGATGAAAATATTTGTTGATAAATCGCGATTGCGCATGATGTCTCTGTGTGGAAATTCTGTAAAACCTGTTAAATTCCATTCACTATCACTTTTTCTTATGTGGAGACCATAGAGAGAAATCAAATGTTACATAGTTTTTTTTTTAATTTTTAAGGGAAAGATATGGAAATATTCTTTGCAATACTTGATCCATATATTTTGTTTTCTTTCAGTCGAACTAAATTATCGATCAAAAAAGTACTTCATTTTCAATGTTGGGAGTATTAGAAAGCGGAAAAGATACGAATTGTAAGTCAGTAATTGCGGACTTGAACTCTGAAAGACCTGCTGACGTCAGGTAATACGGAGTGATGCTCGTAGAACTCCGAAAGTTCTCTGCCCTCCTTTTTTTCATGCTATTCATGTTTCCCTATATTCGAGTTCGTCCGGTCTTAGTATAATTGTATCATAGTATTTACGTACTCATGGACTGTATTTATGGAAGGGAAACTGCTGAAAACCTGTGGTTCCCAATAACTTCCATGTTTAAAAGTTCAGAATGAAAACATCTCTCGATTGACAACTACTCGATATTTATGTGATACAAAACAAAAATTGGCTTATACTTGACACTCTTAGGATGGGGTTGTATAAAAACCAAGAAACAATATGCATATATTTGTGTTACTTTTCGATTAATGAAATGTTTCGGTTTTCGCTTTCTCGTTAAATCTTCATATTTACTCTCCCTTTGTGTTTCTGTTTGGAGCACATTACGGAAGGCTTCCTGAAAGATTTATTTATTTTATATCACTTCCGATTTCATGATGGTTGAGGAATGAAATCTTTTGCTGCGTTAACTATCCATCAAAATTACATTAGTAAGAAAACGAAAAAAAAGAGTAAATATTAATAAGTAATGAATAAAAACAATATCAATAGTCTTTATCGCTATGAGATTCTATTGAACTTAAATTTAGTTTTGTTGAGTTAAATTTCTTTGCGCACTACCAGATTCTAGAAATTTTGAAATAAATTAAACGTGCCTTTTTTGACAAATTTATTGTTTTATTTCAGTTTGCAAATAATTTAAAGAATAAAATACTTTATAATATGTTCAAAAAGAAACTCGTTTTCAAAGAAATTGTTTAACTTTTGATTTGCTTGGAAGCAAAAAAATAATGTGTAGTTTGATAAATATAACGTGGTTTCGATGTCATTCATTGAACTTAGGGTTTTGTGACATATCCGGATTTTATTTGTTTTATGGATTTTATTGTTTCGCTTGATGTCTTGATAAAAATCACCGCTTGTATCGCCAACACCATTTTGTAGACTTTGTCAAAATGCACCCATCTTAAGGAAAATCTGATACTTCAACAGAAATTTGGGATAATTCTTCCTTGAGCGGAAAATTAAGTCTACCATATTTGGCTCCTATTAAGCGGAATCAATCTCATTACGAAGGTCAAAACAGTTTCTCCCTATGTCCTCAGGTATGTCGTGTGGGTTCAAGGAGGCCAGCGTTTTCTTGACGTCAGCTAAATCAACTAGTGGTCAACGAGAAAATTTCGATGAATTGTGGAAAAAATACTTTTCATCAATTGCAATATTTGATCTCCTATTAAAGGAGCAAATAAAATATATAATAACAATAAAAACGTAAACAATAAAATATGAAATAAATAAATAATAATGTAAATGAAATATGGGACATTCATACGAACTGAAGGGGAAATTTGCATCAACGGTCATTGGATGACCAAAGAGGACAAAAGAACAAAAAGAAATTTGACAGACGAACTTGTAACGGCGTGCCAGGTCCGATGGAACAAGGCGGAAATGGGACGACAGAAGTACAAATACATTAAACGCGTAACGTTACGACAAAAAAATCGGAAATGGTTTCATCCCTAAAAGGGGTTCGAGAAATATTGACAGTACATGGGAACTTTAGATATTACTTGTCAAGGATAAGGAAAACGACAGACAAGACGTGTATGTGTTGACAAAAGAATGAAACTGTGACTCATGTATTATGGGACTGCACCCTATACGATGAGGAAAGGCGAGACTACATTATCCAAGAAGAGCGGAAAGGACACTACAACTAGACAAAAAATACAAAAGTAATATGTACGAAAGATGACTTCACTGACTTCGAAACTTAAACCTTTAAGATACGTATGCTGCAGGTTGAATTGAAGAATGTGATGTATTAGTGACGGGTGGCTCCAGTAATGAAAGAGATGTCTACTAAATGAGCCGAGACAAGACTATTCCACATAATGACTTTGGTAAAGAAGTGGAATAAAAACTAAATAACTAAATAAAGAATGGAGCAATATTGAAACTGAAAGGGGTTTTATTTCCAATTTTCTAAATAATTATAATACAATTGTTTTCAAACATGTTGTGGACAGATCTGATGTCCCGGTCGCTTCTGATTTGGCTTTGTAGTTGCTTGTGCTTAGTATGTCCTGTCTTTCACTCTTAAGGAACTTGACAGTTGTACCGTCCACACTTGTAACCATTATCGCGTTCTAGCAAAACATTGTAATGACATTGTAATCAAATAAAGTTTAAGTTAAGTTAATTACTATAAATATAATTACAATAAAATCTTAAATTATACTTACTTCGCCATAATTTATTGCATATTATATTGTTTTTCTTCTCAAATCATATTTGCGAAACGGTTCATTAGTAGTAAAAATTAAACATCTATCATTTGAATCCACTATTACAATGTACACCATTACCGGATTCCTTTGGTGTAATTAGTGGTCAATCTGATTCTGAACGAGATCCACATCCTGTGAAAACGTACATTACATTACAAACTCTTAAAAAAATTGCCCTCAAGATTACACTATTATTGTTGAACCCCATAGTACAGCCTTCAGCTTAATGTTCGAAAAACATTAAATTGAACAATACCCACTTCTTCTATCCCAATACTCTTGAACAGGAATTTGAGGTTTAATCTATAAGTGTGATATCCCTCAATGAGTGTTATTCTGAAAACGTGTTTGGCTATCATTGGTGCATTAAATTTTGTATTCCTCTCGTGCATGAAGGCACGTCTTCGTGTTTGAGAGAAGTAGTTGTTGTGGACATTAGCATCTGTCAATAAGTATTCTGATGAACTTTGTTAGCTTAGAATCTTCCCAAGTGGAAGGGATTGGTGAATCATCCCTCGACTGGTATTCAACAACAGTAGGCGAAAATGACAGTGCAAGATGAAGGATTATTCACGCGTCATTCGGAAGAAGAGGCCGAGGGAGAGGCGCTGAGAATATTTGTGAGAAGGGGAAAATTCGGGATAAAGATATTTCTTCTAACTTTCGATCTAACAGCGTGATAAAATATACTGATAATGAAGTACGTCGGACCTCGAATCTCTGAAATAATTAAATAAATAAAAAAACAAACTTTTTTGTCAATAAGCAGTTCAAACTGCTGTCGCCATGTGGGAGGCAATAAACTAAATTACTCTCTGGAAACAAGCAAGAGACCATCCCATCAATTCCGATCAATGGCTGTGGTGAATTTAATGCATATAAAACCTATAATTAAACAAAAAATTGCTGTTATTAATTTATTATTTTTAAGGGGGTTTAGGGTTCGTCTAACCTCAATGTCATTATAACCTTCTCCATTTAAGGGATAAATATTTTACTGAATTCTGGTGGAAGTGCATTCGACTATATTTTTAATGAATTCTGTGTGTTAGTTCTAACGATGTTTCTCCGAAATACATTTTATTCTCTATGCTTGATTAAACATTGTATATCTTAAACAATTCACATAATTAGGATTTCTAACGTGAAAAGGATTGTGGACATTGAAATCGCTCGATGGAGTGATCAATAGCGACCTTTGACTCTATGAGGAGGGAGAACAACGGTGCATCAAGAAAACAAACTAAATACAGGAACACAATCATCAGCTTGAATCGGAAATATCCTGAAATACCCGGTGTTAAACTTGTTTGAATAAGCATAGCAACGAGGATTCAAAGATTCTCGTGAGTTCGGGCGTCAACGATCATTTCAGAAATAACTTCCAATTCAAGATTATTCTTGGACGATAAGACATTTCAATAGTTTCAAATATTTGTTATCGCAAGGTTTGTTATTTTTGAGAAAATAACAAATTCCATTGAACTTCGCAGATGTAGTATAGTAGTCACTTTTTTATGAATGATTATCTGAAAATAAATTACCATGGTTCAGCCAATAGAGTGCAGAATAGAGATTGTAATTTTGGTCCTAATAATCGATATTCTACGAGTATTGATTAGTTGAAAGATAAAAGTGTAATCATTGAATTAATAGCTTCAGACATCGAACGGGAATTGCCAGGTCACGAGCGAATGTGAAGAAGTGGGACTTCCCTTGAGAAACTTCAGTGTGTAAATGTGGCGAGGACCAATCCACCTTCTTGAGTGCCGACTTGCCCCAGGGGTGTGCAGTGTAAAGGACTTGTGGAAGGGACTAAAATCGCCCTTGACTTGGCCAGATCTAGTCATATGTATGAACGTTGTGGGTTCAAGAGTGTTGTTCCTTTTTTATTGTGTCCTAGATGCGTCTGATACGATTGTAATGTGATTAATCATTATAAACAATAAATTATTTAGGACTATTGTGTTGTCACGTGTGAGACTAGGTTAAATTAAAGTATGATACCCAGGTAAGGTTCGAGGAAAACTTCGATGCCATGAATTATAATTCGTGTTTGAGAGTACAAAATGACGTTACATGAATGAGAGTACGTGGTTCAATGAATGAAAGCAACCGTTGGTGTACATATGAATGGGATCCAGTATCCCTTTAGAACTGAAATTACTTATAAGTCACGAAATAGAACTGTTACTTGTCTTTGTTCCAGCATTCGAACAATACTAGCGTTTTGTTGTAATAACTAAAACAGTGACCCCTTTTGGAATTTAGTACACACATCTTAGATCCTATTTCCAACCCTGAGAAATACGACTGTGAAGATTTGAGTTCCAACAATTTTTGTAAAACTTATCGGGTGTAGTTATCCTCTTATCAGTGAAAAGAGAAGTACGTACATTACAAATCATCACCACCGAACTACCAACATTAATGATAAACATTTTAACGAAATCAAAGGGAATTTGAAAAAAAAAATGTACAAAATTCACGGGGATTCGTATGTTCTACTAGTTCCAGTAATATTAGTTATAAGGATACAGTATATTCACAAGCTACTATTAAGGGATTATAACCGTCTGTGGCAAAAGTAACTCATTTTAAATTATGAATACCAGTATGAGAATCTCATTTCAATACCAATTCAAGTATTGACTTGATCGTTCTAAGAAGCGTGGAGGATAAATCCTTGACCCTCCTTTCTTTCACTCTCTCCCTTGGTAATAACCATTGATTCAGACAATTATATTGCATCACTGCATCTACGTTCTTGAATGAACGTTTTACAGACAGATGGTTTTGAAAGACTATTTCTTCCAATAACTATTTCTATCGAAAATCGTTATGAAATGACGGTTTTTGATTTCAGTTCAATTTCAAATACTAGCAATAAGTAAACTTTGGTTCAATGTTAGATTTTACCCCGTCGAATTGTTCTTTTTTTCGGTTGCGGTCAGAAACAGGTTTCTGCAACATTTGCAGAAATATTCAGATCCTTTTCATTTGACCAAATTTATGGAATTTGGATGGGTGCGAAGAAGTGGAGGGGTCCATTTTATATTCAAAACGAGCATACGTGATTTATTACTAAATAACAAAGAGGGGGATTATAGAAATATAATCTATACGTTTGCATCGTCAGTGTATTGGCAAGTATTGAAATTGAAACTTCTGTCAGAAATTTTGTTTAACTCTTGCACAAGTCGTTAATGACATATTGTTATTAAATACTAAAGTTATTCTTTAAACTACTACAGTAAGTATATTTTATATTATTCTAATGCAAATACTGTAGGATGATGAGAATTAGTCCAGGCATTTGGGAGCCAAAAGAGACCCTACCTAGAAAATGACAAAGTAGTTTTTATTTTAAGTCATTCTTGTGTATTTTCGATCACTGAATATAAATTTCAAGTTTGTGTAAAGATATCTCTGCCGCATAATTCAGCATTCTTAAAAAAATTAAAACGATGTTGAAATTTTAAAAAAATATAGTTGTCTATTGGTTTTAGAGTAAAGTATTTCTTTATTAAATGATAGTAGGCAAAAAATTAAACAACTTTGTTTTTTTATCAATTTTTCTTTAACGCCACTACAGCGCGCCGCGTTTTGGCAAAAGAAATACGACTTTTGCTCTGCGCTGCGCTTCCACTACGCGCGAAACTTTCACAAATTACGCGTTTGTACGTAAGTTTGCGACAAAAATCATTTATGAAAATTAAAGTAGAATATAAATACTGTTAATTAACACTTGCAGCATACATTTGCCTCCAATAACATGTACTACATTGAGTTCACGCACCAAGGTGGAAACGTAGATCTGACAGCACTGATAATTCTTTTTCGATTCTTCATATTAACTTAAAACTACATCAAACTATGTTTTGGATATGTTTTTATAACACGAGTTTTATTCCCTACTTTGTCATTTCACGGACAGTCGAATTAAATTATTAAAAACGTTTTTTAGCATGAAGAGATAGAGCTTTATTCTATAAAGTTCAACTATAAAATGATAAAGAAATTAAAGTAAGTTTCTTTCGTTTATGTTATACACAAATTATTTTTCTTATTTTATCTCATTTTATTTCCCTCCGCTTTATTCGACCGACTGTTAAGGTGCGGAACACGGTCCTATATGATAGAAAAGTCGCTTATGAAAAGATTGACTCTTTGATGTGGAATGAAAGAAAAGAGTTTTGGTCACGTGGATACAACGTATGGTGTACCTTCACAATATTAGATGACATTAAAGAATTTAGCTGCTTCTACTTCGAATGTCTAACAGCATGTGCAATGACGAAATTCGTGAATCACTGGAATATAACGTGATAACGAAAATACCAAATGTTCTGGATCGTCGTAATCAACACTCACCTCTCCCTTCAATGACAGAACTCAAAACAGTAAATTCACGGATGGGTGGTACAGACTAACATTAATTGACATGTAGCAAGAGTAGTGAGCATGGTTGACTTACCAAAACTGGCAGTTCAATAGTTTAAGTCACTTAAAATTCAACGCAGTGGAAGGTGCATCCCTCTGCAACATTAAAGCTGCCATCCGCTTTGAGGATGACGTCAGTCCAGTTGACTTTTCAGAATGTGTGTCCCAAAAACAAACAAACAGGTTAAAGAGCTAGCAGAATTTCCTTTGAACTTTCTTACATTCCTATGTAATTCCTGGAAGATGAAATGCATTAGGGAACGAAATCATCATACAAAGCATTCTCACTTTTCTCCTGTGAAGTAGATCATATTAATTCTGTCTTTGTCATCTGGCGGTTATTTACCACAACGTGTTATTTAGCCGAAACAATCTGATACAATTTTCCAACGTGAAATAACATTACACCGCCAACGCAGACATTGTTTTTGATATCTCAACCCAAACCCAAGTAGACATCCTATCGGAGAACGAAACACACCGAGAGAGCTAGAAAAGTAAGAAAAGCTGCATTTAACATTATTCTTAGTGAGTGTAAGGTGTCCATAATTTCTCAAGCTCTATCATTCTATGCTCATTAAAACTTATTTAAAAATTGCTTGATGAAAGTACGTCTTGGTCAAGATCAAGTAGCATGTTTTCAAACAGTTATATCAGGAATATCTCATCAGCAATGTTTTCGATGGCATTGATTTTATCAATGAGATATTCAACTAGAGTTCTCATGATTTCAAAAAGTTCCACGTTCTTGTTTTGTATTCACGCAAGACAATTCTTTAAATTACGGTTACTGCTAAATTCTTTTTTTTTCCCGAGGAACTTGAAACAAAGAAACATTAAAAGTACCCATTAGTCAATTTCGCCAATTACCTCTAAATAATTTAACGTACTATCATGAGAATAAAGCAATTTCTTGTATCAAAACCTAATTTTTTCAGGAAATTCTTTAATGTTCTGTAACGTGTATTTACAGCACGGCTCAACAGTAAACTGCTTCATCATCAGAACTTCCCATACTGTTGTTTCAGGTTATTATTAGTGTCCTTCCTTTGTTGTTATATGCCTCAGTTTGAAAAAGTGATTATTTGTTATAAGCTGAGCTATTTATATGGATATGGATATGGATATAAAAAATGACAATTGAAGTATATAAGTACTCATAAGGTGTATGAAGTAATTGGAATGTTACGATTATTCTGTCACGTTTTTTAGATTTACTTAAATATCTAAATTATTAGTACTGAGTATAGGAAGAAATATCAATCCTATTTATAATAAAATATTATGTTGCATATTATGAAACGTTATAACGAGGCAATACTTTTATTTTTCATCTTTGAAATTCCATTCCTCCAGGTCAAATTCGTAATTTCGAGGAAAATCAATTTCGAAGGATTTCAATCTTACCTGATAGGAGTGATTTCGCTCCGATCCTCTGCAGGACCGTGACGCTCGTCGGATCCTCTTCCTACAATCATTTGTCCTGGGGCATCCCAAACGCAGCGATACAAATCTGCTGGAGGTCACGTGACAAGGCCGTCACAATGGGTAGTGCGCCGTGCGATTTCACGGGACAGAACTATGGCCATTGTCATGGGTGTGAAAACGAGAACAGGAGTCTCTTCTCATGGCGCTGGGAGATGAAAAATCACAGTCTGGTGTAAAGAAGACTAGTCTAATCCGTGCGATAAATTGCCAGGAAAATTATAATTTGAATGTAACTAACATTCTGTACGACAATATTAATGTTCACATTTATTTAACAAGACCATTTCATTGCCCTGAATAACATTGCACATCACCCGAAGGTACTGTTTCACCTTAAAAACAACACAGATCAATTATTATTAACTGATTCAAATTTTGGTACGCAGCGTATCAGTATAGTCATGAATAATCTTATGCAGAGTTCAAGGAATCTCGAGGTTCTAACTTCCTAAGGGTTGAAGATTTTTGCATTGCTCTGAATTGATACAAATACATTATATTTTCAGATAATTTAACAAAATAGTTAAAAAGGAATTATCACAAAATAGTGAATTAGATATAACGAAGATATGGAAATTTCGTTAATGTTGATGGAAAAATTCCCGTATCTTATTAGTTGCAAAAAAATCTATTAAACTCAATGGTAATATAAAAATTGTCACCATTCAACTTAAAATTTTCAATTATTCATGAGAATTTAATAATTTTAATTTACTTCTTTATTATGAATAATATATTCTTTTTTGGATTCTGTTAACGAATCTTAACAAATAACAAAATTGTAAAGCAAAAACGATGTGTAATGTCATAAGTCAAACTCTAATTTAAAAAAAGTCTAGATTATGCAATATGTCCCAGACTTCCACGAAAAATCATAACACACTTAATAAAGCACTTAATACACCTTTTTTGTCTTGTGATCTTACCCTCAATGTGTACCTTAATGATATTTTGTTCCTATTAATGTGCTCTATCATCCCACCGATTTTTTTACGTGGAGCTCCGGGACATATTGCATAATACTTAATTTTGCAATGAATGTAGAAGTTCTGAAATGCTATCATTTGCATTAAAGTAAATCTTGGAGGGTTCAAGTCAACAGTAACTATTCGAGTAAATACTTCACTCCTCCTTAATGCGTTCGTAACGACTTGTGATGGAAATTACTGTTTGGAAGATGTGAGAGCAGCGAAGCGGAATACACGTTACGCCACCCGGAGTTTCATCCGGAAGGAACAAGAACAATTCAGCGAATAAGCACCAAGCGAAACAAATTCTCTTTCTCTAAAAACATGTCTGTGTATTTCGGTAACAATAATGACGGTGACAGACCGCGTCCAAATCAATTGTGACAACGCGTCATCCAAACTACCACATCGCGTCATCCAAACTACCACATCCGTATCCTTCTCAATGTGCGATGAGAAATTTCGCATCGAATCTCTCATACTTTTGGAAAAAGGCGAATCACAGCTTTATTAAACATTTTATTACCATTATAAGGTTATTTTTGCCATCTATATAAAATTATAAATAAAATTAGTCCAAACACAATAAAGTTATGATAATATTAAGGGGTGGGATCTACCGAAAATGGAATAAATATACATTTTATATGTTCCTATTCTTTCTTTCATGTATATTCTTCCTATTGATGTCTCAATTACTATGCAAGAATTGAATATCATTGGTGACTAAATAAAACGTTAAATCCACCTCTGCCTTAGGACCCTTAATCGGAATAGATGGAATGGTCCCTCGGTTGCTTCCGGAGAGTAAATTTGTTTATTGTTCTTCACGTGGTCATACGCAGTTTGTAACTGCTCTTTTTGACAATAAAGTTATTATTATACTAAAACCCATATTTTAAGACGGATATCACTATCAAAATAATATTTGTTACTTTAAAAAAGAAGATTTTTAGTTATATGTTGATTGCAAAAGGAGAAAACATTCTTTATCGCAATCCGTTTGCTGGTGCTGCTTAGTTCCATTAATATACTTCATCTTTTCTCTATCTTTCTATGCTCCATTAATATATTCTCTCTCTATTTGAATTTTTTTTACAAAACAGGACTAAGTCGTCCGCAATACCCTCCATTCCAAACTTTTCTAAATTTGATAATATTTCATTGAATACAATATTGCAAAATAGACGTCCCGATGATGAGTCCTGGAGACAATATAACTGAGCTTTAAATAACTGTTTCTTCCTCGAAAATCGTCCATCCATTTACAAAATGTGGGTCCGCATTATATTGTTATCTTCGTTTTTCTGCGGCCTACCTTGACATGTCTCCAATAGGTCTAGAAGTAAGATTGTGCTTTGAGACGTAAATAAGATTCCCAAATACCACACTGCGATTTCAACCCGGGCCGTGCTTCCCGATGTTTAGAGCTCTTTAGTAATGAGTAGTAATAGCTTAGTAATGGAAGTAATTCGTTGAAAGATTTACTCATCTCTCGTAAATCCATTATACTATCCTATGAACTGCTGTTTCGCACTTCTTTCCCACTACACGCGGTGCAGGCCGGCCCATTTCCTGTCGAGGAGTATCAGCGGTACGGTGCCGCGGACTTTGATCAACCCAGAGCGATGACGTCAGACGCCTACGATGACCTTCCGCAAAACCCGCGCCCCGTCACTCAAGCTGCACTTTGAAACGCGATTTGGCTTCAGGCGCAGAGATTTAAGTTGGCGGTCATAGAGTGGAGACATATTGGGGAAGAAAATTACGTTACTAAAATTCTAGAATATTATGGGTTCTTTGGGTAAATGATGACGGCATGTCTCCAAGATTTGCCTTGGGCAAAATTTTAGCCGGATTTTGATGCTACGACATTTTAGGGAAATATACCAACCCACGCTATCACGTAAATAAATCTTAATATATTGATAGCAATATTCCTCTTAAATCGTTCGTCGTATTTTCAAATGCAGCATGTAATTAATGTACGCCACAAAAAATCTTTTTTTTTTCATTTCCTATAAACTAAATTTCATTTTCGAAAACAAAAACACATTAAGTGCTGGATTCTCTATTTTTTTGTTTCTTCAATTGGATGGTCCAAAAACGATCAAACGAGGAAAAACGATATATATTTCTTTTAGATAAAGATTGTCGTTTGATTGCCACACGCCAGACAAGCACGTTACTTTATTTATGAAAGTTTAAATAGTGTTATCTATTCTGTTTATTAAAAATTTTCTTACTGTAAATTATGAATTATGCTGTATTAAAAACTGAGAATCATTGTTAAACCGTTTAAATTGAAAGAACGTGTTTGAAAAAGGTCTCGTTTGAATCGACAGTTTTTGTTGAATAACATTCTTCTTTCTCCAAAAGGAATAAAGCAAATTTCGTAGTGTTAAATTAATCCAATTCTTTGTAATGTTCTGTTCCATATTAAGTTTGAGACACGAGTAAATTTTTTATATAATTTCCATTAAAAGTTCGTGGGAATTTATTTAAAAACTGTCCCTTCCGACACTTTAACCATAAGACCTTATTCATTCAAGATTTTTGTATTCAAATATTATCACCGCATGGTATAAAATTTATTAGACGAGTTGATGGGTAATAGTTGATTCTTCATTTAAGAAATTCAGAACATTTAAAAGCAGTCGCCAGATCGCGCATACTATCTTGAGTTCAAATCTATAAGTTCCACACAATGGACGCTTCCTTTATAATGTTCATAAAATAGAATTACGGATACCTGTGAACAGTGCCTACGAATGCTACCAAACTGCTATTTCCAGAACTATATTTCATTAGATATCATTAGGGTTTAACACAAGCAGGTTCGAGTACACGACATTAGAGCGCCTTGTTTTAAGACAATTATTTTTATTTTAAATCGAGAATTGATCTCAATAAATATAATTTTCCGACATATCTCTTCATGATTTTCATCTTAAATTTTATTGCTGATTTGTTTTTTATTTTATTTTGTACAATTTACATGTTTCGCCCTATTAAATGGCACGTACACGGGGCTAGAGAATGCTGCTTGCGTCTCCGCACAGTGAAGTAAATCGAAGCGAAATCTGGTTTAAAGTATTTTATAAAGTAAATTTGGTGATTTATGGCGAAAAATCATTTTTAAGTATATAAACAACTGTATGTCCATTATTCACGTTAAGAAAATGTATATAGAGCTTTTTCTTAATTGTTCATATAGATGTGATACATTAACTTCTCGAATCAAAAATACATTTAACTTAACATGACTTTTTTTATGCATATATTTCTTCCGTGTACCCAACACGTGGGGAAGGTATGTGACAACTTTCGGTCAGATGAAAATGACGACAAGTCGGGAATCGAACCCGGGACTTCTGCTTTGATCGCAGGAGTGTTAACCACTACACCACCCGTTTGCCTCCCACAACTGTGTACCATCTCCACCCAGACCTAAACCCCGGAAGACCTGAGACACATCCCCCGACAGGGGATAAGTGAACTAGGGGGCACACTCAGTGTGCGCTATATAAGCAGGAGTCCCTTGTTCAATTCCCGACTTGTCGCCATTTTCACCCAACCGAAAGTTGTCATGACATTTGTTTATGTACATATAAAAGATAATTCGCCGTAATCCATCAAATTTACGAGATACATGGCAAATGGAGGGAAAACCGTATCCAAGGTTTCTGGGAATGGTAATATTCTATTCGCCTCGAACCGTGTAAAAACTAAAATCTGACACCAGGCAGGGTTGGCCAGGAAATACATATATCCCCCATTTGCATACCGGGATATGAATCACGTCTGTCCAGCTTTCAATCATGCGCAGGAGACTCCATTTGAAAGTATAGTGGTAAATTATGTGAGTGACAAATCCCTACAGTCTGTGAATCATATCTTTCCGCCCTTACTTAAAGAGTTCAATAGAGCGAGTTGTGGGATATAGTGGTTTCCTGAGCTCTCAAATGCGCACAGTGCTCCTCAGTCCGTGGTTGTCAGAGCGTGGAAAACGTGTCAATGGGAGCACGTACGGGTAAATAAATGTTTATTTATATTTTTCTTTATTATGATTTTCGTGCTTATTCCCTGTTCTGATTTTGTATTGCTTAATACTGATTTTGTCTCAATGATCAAAACTGAAATACATTACTTTGCCTTCAGAATATGTTCTTTGACGCTTTCACATATTCGTTACTTCCATTGCGCGTAAACTGGGAGAACGCGTGATCGTGGAGGTCAGGAAAAGAATTTGTTAACCTTTTCCTGCTATCCGATAACAGAAGTTGTAATCGCGTGTAACGTCGGCGCCAGGACACGCCAGCAACTTGCGAAATATTAATAGTTCTTTGTATTTCCCAAGCAGGATGCTGTTAAGAATATGACAATAAGTGGCCGGTCCGCGCTAAGACGGACGTGCGACGAATTTTCCGTGTGAAGGTATTGTTCGAATAAACACTTTTTCATCTTAAGGAAAGTATGTACCAGTGTATTCGAAGAATGCAGTCGGCGACGTTGATCCACGGGGGTCCAGGTGTACCTAAATTACAAATTCCACGAAGAAATGAAAGAAAAACGAAAAGGATGTTTGCGAAGCACCTAGGTGACGCACATAGCGATTCGTCCTCTACGGCGCGTCCTCTGCATTCCTAGAAGCGAAATGGGGACACAACAGAAGTGCCTGCACGGTGGTGGCGAAGGCGTGGTTATTCGCTGATCACGTGACGTCTGGTACAGTATATATTGAGAGGCGTGAATCTCCTCGGGGATTCTTTACAAAGGAACGTAGAGATCCGTCAGCACGGACAAGTGACTGTACTAAGTTTTGGTCGTGGAGACCAGATTGTTTGTTAAGGCTGCTGCGGTAGACTTAATGAACTCATTACTAGGTGCGAGGGTCGTAACTAGTATCAGTTAGTTGTTGGGTGAAAACAACTTATCTTTTCGAAAGAACCGATAACCTGAGGGTTTATTAAAATTTAG
Source organism: Laupala kohalensis (assembly GCA_002313205.1). Taxonomy (NCBI): domain Eukaryota; kingdom Metazoa; phylum Arthropoda; class Insecta; order Orthoptera; family Trigonidiidae; genus Laupala; species Laupala kohalensis. Next base: position 270,077 of record NNCF01129081.1, on the reverse strand, counting down.
TTGTCTTCAACTATATTTTACAAAGTATAAACGATGCTCTCTTACAGCATTATTTGTCTAATAAACGATTATTAGATGTATTGATGATTTTGGGAGTTTGTGTCTGTTAACAATTCAGATTTCATGTAATTTGTAATAAATTATTATTTATTATTATTACACGTGAGTTGGGTTGCTCGGGAAACCGAGATGGTGGCAGCGAAAAAAACTACCATAGGGATTTTGGTATGTATAAGGATCCCGCTTCTACCAAAAGACTAATAACAACACATCAGGGTTTGAGGTGTGATGTTACATCGCGATTTAGATCTCTAGGCACGCGGAGGAACTCAACTTTGCTCGCGTGCCGTTCGCTGGACATCCCTGACGTAGAACCTCAACGCAACTAATCCGCCCGTAACCTACGTGTTCTGGCAACCGAAGCTGTCAGTGGCCAAACGACTTTGAGGTCGCGTTCGGGATGGGTATGTTTATCAGCCGGCACGTGTCAATGTCTTCTCCGGGTCGCGGATAGCATACCGATGTCGAATTTTTTTTATCCACAAGAGATTTATCCACATCATTTCGAAGGTAATATTAGGCGATACTAATCATACAAACAATTTTAGACGGGTACGATTTTTATTTTTTCACACATCAAAGTCATTCCATGATTTTTCAGCAAAATGATAATTTTTCCATGGTTTTTGCTCTTATAATTTAATCAAAAGAATGGGAAAAATATCTGTATATATTAAACGACACATCACTAAATAATTCTCCACTCTATAAACGATAGTGGATCTCACTCGTTATGATTAATGATGAGTGGCATGGTCGGTAGGGTCTTTTGATGAAAATTTATACAAGAGCATTCTCGTCCAATTTTGGAGTTCAGCTCACAACTTTTGCACAACAGTTCTTTTCCAAACTTGTCTAATTCTAAGTACTTGAAACTTAGACATATTTTTCAAACGAATAAACAATTAAAACTTGTAAAGTTGTCGGTTTTGCGATATATTTGCGATCGGAGTGAAAGCGAAAGACCTCCAATAAAACGAACTGACAGAGTTGAGAATGTGACTGGGTAATATGACACAATTCTTCTCCAGGTTCCATCCCCAATTTTACTGATAGAAAGTCAAACCAAATGTTAACATTCACTGCTACTCATTATTTAGGTAATGAAACTAAATCATGGAAGATTTTTCGCAGACTTTTAGTGAAACATTGTCATATTCTACTTTTTGATGTATTTTAATAGAAAATTTTTCAATACTTAATTAACAATGAAATAAAACAATGAAGAACTCTTTTACGAATATTTGGCTAAAATACTACATAGGGTAATCAAAATATATTGAACATAAAACATAACTTTTATAGTAGGATTCCTAAAAACTTCCCTTATGCGAAAAGAGTAATTTTTTACCCATGATAAAATTCTGCTGTATGTTCACACGATAAAATATTAAGTTTTACCCATGATAAAATATTCATTATACATATTTGTAGTCTAAATAATTTTAATACCGAGATTATTGTGTAAATATAAATATTTCATAATTCTTCATGCAACTAACTAAATTCTGACGATTTTAATAATATATACACAAGAAAATGCTATCTCAGATTTTGAGATGAGAAATTTGGAAATGAGAAATTTTGTATGGAGAATTAGTTTTAACAGATTCTTTTCAGTTTCAAATACTTCTGGAGATTTCGAATAAATATTATCCGAAATTTAGGATATTAAAATTTATAAATATTTCAAATCACTTCTAGACAGTAGTGTTAATAGAATTTGCGTTAGGAAAGAATGAAATGAAACTCAACATAGTATCTTCAAGGTATCTCCAAAGAGATAAACGTTCTTCTTACGTACAAAAATTTGTTATATGTTACAGACTATAACAAATATTTTAATTAGAGTTTAAATCAAATATTTCATATAGTTACTGACTGAATGTAAAGAAAATCCGTGTTAAGAAAGAGGAGGCGGAATTAAACACGCTTATTTATCGCTAAAACACGAGAAGCACAAGAAGTAATTTTATTCTGGCATAAAAACTTAACTCCTTCATTTATTTTGAAGTAAGATAATTAAATGGTCACGATTACATCCTAAGAGGATCTGCGAAGGGTATCTGTACAGTAAGATTTAATAATCAATTATGTATTCTATGACTGAAATTACGTAATATATTTAAGTAAGGAAGTGCATGACTCAAGCATAGACATTCTCGACGAAACAAAACAAGATAAAACCCCTTCGTGATAGGTGGAGACGTCCTCGGTCGATTGACACGATCACACACGTACCTGCACACGAGTTGTTTACATCTCAATGAGGTATTTTTACTGCTAATTTAATTGTTCCGAAGAACAGGTAACCATTGCATACAATAATACTAATCACACGACTGATGCCATTTTATCAAAAGACATTAATTTGAATAATTACGTTAATAGAATGGAATAAATATTTGTTTATTTATAAAATATATAAACCTTGTAAATGAATTTCTGCACGAACACGTTTGTCAATATTTTTTCATGAACATTGAAAAATTGTGCTCCTTATAGATGTATTAAATAATATATCGAAAATAAAGTATTCTTAAAAACAAAACAAGAAAGCATTTAAATACGATAGTAAAATTAAATTGATTGTGTTACAAGAATATTAGGTACTTCTGTTGACATGTCAGTTGTGGGATTACTTCAAAAATCTTGTTTTAAAGAATTCAGACGGGAATAATAAATAAGTATATTAGTATCTGAATTACAAGTTCAAAAAACTTTACTCGTGTACTTTTAACGTTTTACACTTAACTTTCAGTATCGTACTTTTTCAGATATTTTTTAAAGACTCAATGGTAATGACGCTATATATGCTGATGTTTGGAGCTAAATAAATATCTGATTATTTATAGACTTCAGAAAAATAACTGAATTTAAGTAGTACATTTGACTTAAAATATGTATACAATATTTAGTTCTTGTTTATTCTCGTAAAGATCTAAAAATTACCAAAAATCAATTAAAAACTTATTTTATGTTCATAATATGTTGATTTATGTTCATAAATCAACAGGAAGGTTAGGCAACATTTCTCCATATTTTTTTACAAGATTCCTGTATTTGTAATTGAATGACTTCAATAAATTATGTATGAGTGTATCAAACTGACACCACAAAAATCGAAGAGAAAATGCGGTTGGAAATTACGAGGGAACTAGGAAATAAATAAATGAAATACTCAACACTTAACACAAAGAATCAACCCAATTCATGCAAAAATGAACAATATATAGAATAAGCACCACTTTTGTATATTTTCGGAAATATTTACTACTTATTTATCGATATATTTTATTGGTTATAATTTCCTGATTTTTTTGTGGGGCTCGTCGACATCGAGGTCATTAGATCCATAAGATTTTGTATAGGTAGGGAAAATGCAGTTTCGCACTAAGGAGAGCCAACATGGCTCTCCCTGCGTGTGGGACTCGCCGAATGACTCAACCATACTCACTAAAAACCCTCCTAAATTACAATGTATCCAAATATAAAAAACATTATAAAAACAGAAGACAAAGAAAAAAATGTTGAGAGAAAAAATATTAATTCAATGTAAAGGGGGGTGGAGATTGAAATCCAAACCCTCCCGAGAACGTGTGGGAGGAGCCCCGTTTTGTGTACTCAGTAATGACATACTAAGAAAGATCAGATACGGTTCCAGAGGCCACATTCCTGAAGGAATCAAAAAAGACATATCAAAATCGAATCACTTTGCCCCAGCACAACGTTCAAACTACTGGGTAGATTGTGTCGCACTCGGCTGGTACTATATTTGAGAAACTCCAGAAGGAAGTATTCCATAGTAAGTGTTGTGTTACAAGTTTCACAGATGGGGGGGGGGTTCACCGCGTAAGAGATGACCATGGGTTTGATAGCAGTGGCCAATACGTGTAAGAATTACTTCTTCACGTCTGTTCGCACGGAATGATGACACCCAGGTCTTTACGGAGTCTTTTACCTTCCTCAGCTTGAAGGCGCAAGTTTGCCATTAGGTTTGCCATCTCCAAAGAAGAGACGATCTAATGGCAACCTTTGAATCTGACGTAGGAACAGATGAAAGATCAAGGACTGCCCCGTGTGTTCCCCGCTTCACTGCATCATCAGCCTCTTCATTACCCATAATACTCACGTCGGGGTGATCTTTTAACTGCAGACTGCGGTTTCTCGTTGGTAGTGGAAGTAGAGGTGGATGTGGAGACGGATGTTGAGGTAGAAACACATGTTCGTTGCGGTGTAATCTTATACATTGTAGGTATAATTATCTTACACCCCAAGAACTCCGCTTTCAAGGCCGAAGGATTATCAAAACTGGCCTGAGTTCCAGAGTTGTTCACCGGTGGTTTCTTAATATTCTCGAAATCCACCTGACAACTAAAGGAAGCTGTAGGTGGTTTCTTCGCGCTGACCGCTGATGCAAAGGATTTTGTTATTGTGACAGGATTCTTAATCAAATACCGACTCTTGTCCTCGGGAAAAGACACCCTATCGGTAATGCGGATCTTCTGGATGTCATTCTCCATCAAATATTTCAGACTTGCGTTTGAATTGGAAGGATGGTTTTCCTGACAATTCATACAGCACGGAGGCGACAAGCAAGGAGACGACTCGTGCAACGGTTTACCGCAAATAACACATATTTCGCTAGATGACTTTCAGCGGTCCAATGTGTGACCGAATCTCTGGCACTTGAAGCAGCGCAGAGGACTCGGCATATATTGGCGAACACGCAGGGTGGCGAACACGCAGGGTGGCGAACACGCAGGGTGGCGAACACGCAGGGTGTAGAACCCACAGGAGATGCTCTCTGGCAGAGAGGGTCGATCGAAAGTCAGAATCAAAGTGGAAGAGGGGACTAGTTTCCCCTGTACCTTCCTCTTGACTCTGTGAATATTGACGACACCTTCCCGGCTGAAAAAATTCTTTCAGGTCTTCATCAGATTCTTGTGCAAAATCATCGTGCTTAACCACTCCTTTGCACAAGTTCAAGCTGTGGTGAGTGGCCACCTTCACCTTTAAATCGTATATTTCTTTTATGGATCTGATAGAATCGATTTGCTTTTCTGTACGTGCCTCCAGCAGAATTTCTTCGTTCCGCTGGCGCACGACAGACTGCAGCTTTCCCATTTCGTTATCAATGGCTATTACCAGACGTACAGCACTTATAGACTTAAAAGTCTTCCTCAACTCACAACAAGTCCTTAAAAGTCATTCTACAACTCACAACAAGGAAGCGAGGTTTCGTCGGCCGGTCGCTTTCATAGCAAAAAAAACTGTTCAAATCGACAGTTCCTGAGACTAGAGGAAGAGGGAAAAGGGGTGGGCGACAAGAGGGGGACAGATTGAGGGGCATTAGTTTTCATGTGAATGGTTTTCAAATTTCATCCCCGTTTTCCCCACCCACCACGGAGTCCAACAAGGGGACACCCCACTGGGGTGCCAGGGCTAACACACGGATATAGCGGGGACACGCAGTGTTCTTCAAGCAGAATTGCTCCATCGCCGCCGACTAGCGGGAAAGACCCCCTGCATGCCCCCTCTCACCCTGGAGTTCAGTCGAAGACCAAGTCCGAACCGATTTGTCGGGGGTGGGTTAGCCCCCGATCGCCCGTCTAGAAGAGGCCGAGGCCAAAGCGAGCGTATTGGGGCTCTACCGGAATGCACACAGAAGTTCCTCAACTCGCCAGTATTCCCATTTCCACCGACACGTCGCCATGCACGGCAAACACATGGGTGAGCTTTCAGCACACAGAGAAGGCCAGTACAGAAGATAAAAGCAATAAAACTGAAAAACTAGGAATATAAGACAAAGAAAAGAAATACTTGAGAGCCTTCTCTGTATCCCATCGTCAGGACGTGAACCGACTCACTTCGACGGCTCGATATATTTTATTGGTTATAATTTCCTGTTACTCAGAATCCAATTATATCTACTGTCATTTCAATTTAGTAGATATGGATTAATGGTGGATAATATGGTGTTGATTTACATATTTTACCGTGGAAAATACATTTTATCGCTGATTACAGGCAGAGTTTATTTTTGTAATAATGACTGTTTGAAGTTTATTTTATTGTTTAATTTTTTATGGTGTGGATCGTAATTTACTTTTTAAAGCTACGATGAATAAATGCTATAAGTATCACATGAAACCCCAAAAATTGAATGTGATAAAAAAGACCTTGTTAATATAAAATGTGTTTTAATTTCCTGATAAAAGTAATCAGAATATGTCAAGTACCTATCAGTGGCAACACGAGACGCAACGTAAATTTTTCAGTATTGCATTAAAGATCCTGTGACGAAAATGCGAAATATTTCAGTACACAGTGGGTTTCAGTAGTACAGTAGAACAAACTCCAATTATCCGAACACCTATCATCCGAATCACCAATTATCTGAATAGACGGGAGAAAAAAATGTGTATTTTTATTTAATTATTGTTTATTAAATTACTTTTATTTTTTACTGTGATCACCATAGACCTATTATATCATTCAATTCTTGTACTATATATGGTGAGTTTGATTTTTCATCAACAACATGTTTTAGTCATTTTGTCTAAAAAATAACCGTTTTGGGAGAATATTTAAATATCCGATACCAAATTATCTGTATAATTGTAGTAGAAATACATCTTTTACTGCATTAAGAGCACAAAGGCATATCACCTCGATATACAACTCCGGCCGTTCTCGTCACTTGTCAAATTTTGTCTTTGCATACAACACGTCGTATGAAAAGATAATTTACTTCATGAAATATTTACACCTTCTGTGTTGAATTTTCCAGGTCATCAATGAAACGAGAAAAGTGTTTCATATTCATTGAACGACAATGAAATTGTGCCACCGATGAAATGAGTTAGTCTCTCTTCTCTGACTTCCATATAGAACGTATTATCATTCCTTCATTTTGCATTTGTACATATTTATATTTTAAAGTATTATCTTGCGTAGTCAAAGTGCTTAAAGTATTATATTATTAATTCGTGTTAAATTTTAATAACATGTTATGTTGTAAAACCGAATTATACGTGATGGAAGAAGAGGATGCTGAAAGACTGTTTCAACTCTTTCCGTTGGATAAAGCTATTTCTCTATTTAATTCTTCAGTTATATTTATGAATCTATTGATCTCTTCCATACTGAATTATATAGCTCTTTCCATTGAACATTAAAGATGTGTCTGACCTGTCGTTTCGATACAGACCGGTCGTTCCCCAAGTAGATCTGATCCTTCTACCCCCACCATACAGAAAAAGGGAAGAAAAAAATGATGCTCATCTCTTTTGTGGCAGTTTTTTGTTAACATTTCCTTTTCCATCATTTCCTTACCAAAATAGATGACTCATATTAAGCAATGTAATTAATATTTTGACGAAGTATATCTTCATTCTACAACACATCTACATCATTATGTTACAAGATAGTTAAATGCTAATGTGATAGGTACGCTATAAATCTTTGCTTACGTCGTGTTTTTGAACATGTCAGTGGGATGTTGGAAAACAACAACTTGTGAACTCCAGTTACATTACATATCTGTTGACGTAGTTTTGTTTCGACCCACATTTATTTATCAATGGCAATAAAACTTCCGTTCCGACGGTAGCTTCTTGCCATTTGATTAATTGACTTTTGTCTGAAAATTATAAAAAAAAGAGTAAACTAATTTGTGAATTAAGTGTTGATTTTGTTTTAAACTTCTCATATCCCTCATTTATTCGTGGACAATGCGTATTGGGCCTCTTGAATATTCAAAACGTATTCATATGGCAAGTCCTCGTGATTATTCTGAATTAACGACATAAATTTGTCGAAACTATTTCCATTATAGCGAATGTATGTCCCCTCCGTGGCTACGGTGTCAGCGTGATCGCTCGTCACCAAGTCATCCCGGGTTCAATCCCCAGGTGGGGCAAGATAAAAGTTGTAGTTTTTCATTTCCATGTCTCAGTTTAAAAAGCAGTGATGTATGAAAAGTTCACCCTCTGCAACTAACAACTGACGTTGTAATACTCGGATACTGCAATCTAGATCCTATGTAAACGCTGTTCCTCCGATCGTGGTAAAATTCACGGTGTGTCTAGTGAGAAAGCTCTCACAAAAACTGACCCTTACTGGCACTCGTTATTCGTGGTCCTTAGCTGGCAGAAACGAGATACATACATATATATAGCGAATATATTCAATTTTTTCTCGGGAGATATTCTAAATTTGGGAACGTGTGGATTTCTGGACCAAGTGTTAGTTAGTAGTTATAATTTAAACAGTTCGATTAAAAATTTGTTTAGATAAAGCTCTTGAATAGCAAATTACGTAAAATTCTGAATAAACTTAAGAAACGTGTTTCGGTAAGAATAACTCCAAAAAGTGATAATACGTATTATCATAAGGGATAAAGTGATAATACGTATTATCATATGGGATAAAGTGATAATACGTATTATCATATGGGATAAAGTGATAATACGTATTATCGTATTATCCAAGTATTAATATTCGGGGAATGCTAAGTACTCTGGATATAATTTCAACGGAGCCGAAATTTTTGTACCTCGTTTGCTAGCTTAAGTACGATTGCAATTAACGAAATTTATTTCAAGATTGGTTCACAATCATAGAAATCTCTTAGATTGCGGTGAACCTCACCGTCAGGTAACAGGTTAATTATGTTATGTAGCTCAAGGTCCCGGGTTCGAACCTCGGTCTCGTCTCCCATTTTCATTCAACATAAGATAATTTATTTCAAGATTGGATTGGATTTTCTGCACAGAGAGAAAAGAAAAGGTTTTTCACCTAAACTAAAGTACAATAATTTTGTGGAAGATTTTCCCTAGATGCTCCTCCTCCCTTATATCATCCCATAGACCTCTGTCGCCTCATTGCTTACATAGTATCTGGGGTATATTGGTCTGTTCTGAGATTCTTAGTTAATGCGATTGCCCTAATTCATTTATCAGATTTCTGATGAAAATGTACCCGAAAATACAGTATCATCCTTTATTTGATAATAACGTTAACGAGAGTTGACTCAGGAAGCGTACATTTTTACTTCGATATTCGTTTATACTTCAAATAATATTTACGTATTTCATGTGCCATGTCTTCCAATATATTAATTATACATTTCTACCAGAATGGTTAGATATTCGTACAAACGTTTTGTTTCGTCTAGAAATTTTTGAAACATATCATATTAGTCCACATATGAACGTATTACAAACATGATCGTATTATGAAAATTGTGGTGATAAAATTGCAGCGAAATATTTGAGAAACTTGTATCCGAAAATTGAAGTAAATTTTATACTCGAAATAAAAAAAAACGAAGATTGACTGAACTACATAGTCTATATCTAATGACTCAATATACCCTTCCTGTCAATTAAGTGGGTTTTGAAATAATGCGATGAACCGCAGAATCATGGGTCATCGCCACAGTGCTCATCGAGCCGTATCAGCTGTTTGTTGCCAGCTGTTTGTTGTGGTGTTTTGGAGACACAACTGAGATAATTCCGTGTTTGTTTCATGCTTGACCCTTTCTCCCTGTCAAAGCGTGAACCAGACCTCTGGTCACGATTGATTAAGGGAGTCTCGAGTGGTCGAACATGTTCATGAAGCGAGTTGCCATACGAAGGAGTCGTTATATGAGTTGGAATGAGATTAATTAAGATGTAAACGAGTAGATGGAAGTTGCTAACATATTACCAGTTTGAGTGTCGAAAATAAATCATAAGACATTTGAGCCTTTTATTATGTACAAGATATTCAATGTGTTTCATGTTTCGTTGCGATTCTTAGGAAGATATATTTAACAATGCCACATACGAATATAGTCAAACAATATAAACAAACGAGAAAATCATCAAGCCCATAATTGTTTAAATGGAAAGAAGGGAAGTTCAACACGTAAATTATTCTATTATGCATTAATAATCTTTTTTCAATGAGGACTGTAATTGTTGATATATTGCAGTTATATCGGAAGCGGTGTATACTAATGTCCTAATGTCCTAATGTCGATGGATATGCTGAACGTGGTGTTCGAGTGATGATATTGTGTACTCAACCCTGATGAAGATAACATACATTATCGAAACGTTGGCGAAGCAATAAAATGAATGTTAGCCAAAATGCAAGACTATCCTGATTGTATATGATAATGACTGCCATAATCTTTATACTAATTATATTGATTAAAATTTTGTTACGAAAGAATACGTAACAAATAAAATGAACTCCTTTAATTTAATACTAGTATAACTTTTTAACATCAATAACGACACGTGTCTGGGAAGTATGATATAGTTAACTATAATAATACGTTCATTTCTTGAATGTCCTTAAGTGTTTTGTAAAACGTTGTGTGCAGACCATTTGTAGGTCGCATGATATATTTAACAATAATAAAATACTTAATTATACGGATATGTTTTGTTCAAGTGCATTGTTTATTACAATTAATATGTACAAGTATGTAATACGAAAATGAAACTAATATTAAGAAGAGATAATTACCATGTGAGAAATATGAAAAGTCCTAAATAACGAAATTATGAATAGCAACCATGGCAACCCTAAAATTTTTCTCTTTTAAAGTATTTTAATTTTCTACATCAATATAACCGAAACATCTTAGCTCATCATTCGTTTTCACCGTCCTTCTTGAGTACTCTTTGCGCTAGTTCACGTAAATTGTTGAATTAATACAAGTCTGAACTATTGTGAGGAAAGTGCATTGTATTTCTGTAATGTATTCCTCTTTCATTGTTATTGAATCATAGCTTATTTCTCTTCATTGAAAGTTTCTATACATTCAGGGAGATAAATTTAGAGTCAAAATATATTTACAACTGCTTATGACCACGTGGAGGACAATAAACTAATTTACTCTCCGGGAAGAAGTAAGAAAGATATTATCCCATTAATTCCGATCAAGGGTAGAGGTAGGTTCTCCATTTTTGTAATCGTTGTATATGTATTTTTACATTATTTTTTATGTGGTGTCGTAATGATTTCATCATGAATTACTTGATAATATATTTCAATATTACGGCATAGTTGGCTTAACTCAGTGGTCGGTCTGCGGATTCAATAACAGATCCGTGCGAGAAGCTAGACTGCGTTCAAAACATAGTGTGCCATTCCCTGGTGCATGAAGAGAAATAAACGCGTGTTCGTGTTTGATCCAAGTGTGTGACTGCGTTCGACGACTGCGTTCACCCACTTTCTTCGCATCGCCTGCGTAAGCTCAATGACGAAAGCAGCAAAGAGGCAAGTGCAGCTCACGTGCGCGCGTTCCGCACACGGGTTTCGCACGTGGCTACGCTCGGGCGTCGACCCCGCGGTCCACCGTCACCAGTCCGCTCTCCCTGGCTTTGCGCGCGCCAGTGAGTGAGTGAACGAGGCGGCCAGCGCCATTGCGAATTTCCGCATCGCACTGCCTCAAGCGGTGATGGTGAGACTGCTCCGGTCGTCACGCCATGGACCTTTCAACAACTGCTACCCAGTCAACATCAAATCTTTATTCAAAATGACTATCTCATTTACCACTCAATCCCGACAACCAGCCGAGATATAATCACTGTGATTACTTATTTTACCTGTAGTTATCATATGGTTTAGAGACCTTGTCATATAGCCAATGTCATTGTCAGCATTCGTCCCTATGGACATAATTACAACANNTAACCCAATGCCATAGTTACCACATAACCCAATGCCATAGTTACCACATAACCCAATGCCATAGTTACCACATAACCCAATGCCATAGTTACCACGTAACCCAATGCCATAGTTACCACATAACCCAATGCCATTTTAACCTATTTCCTAGTACCATTTTACCTCATAGCCAAGTACCATTTTACCCCATAGCCAAGTGCCATTTTACCCCATAGCCAAGTGCCATTTTACCCCATAGCCAAGTGCCATTTTACCTCATAGCCAAGTGCCATTTTACCCCATAGCCAAGTGCCATTTTACCCTATAGTCTAGTGTCATTGTTTCTATACAGTTTGAAGAAATTGTTCCTGAATAACTTAGTGCCACTTCATCATGTTGCCAACAATCTTCATTTTGCTAATATTCAAACAGATCACCTTTCCGAGTCTCCCTCAAGAGGTGAAACATAAAATGGTGCATACAACCAAATTTCATATTAAATTAGATATCTTTTCTATATACTCTTCGACTTCTTTCGAATACAACTCGGCGCATTTAGAATCGTATTACTTATCATTTTAACTTTTCACTGTAATTTGCTAGTATTGCAGGTGACAGAAATATGTTGTCTGAATTAGTTAGAAGCTAATATGGCGATAAAGCTTGGAATACTCTTCATGGTTCAGTTCTTTTGCTCCGATTTATGGTCAACAATTTTACGAAATAGTAATATTACTGACAACACACGTCTCGGAAAGTGCATTAATTAATATAAAATATTATTGGTAAAGTACACAAAAATTGATGCTTCAAGCACAATGTTGTATTCAAATATTTGTGTAAAGAAATTAAACAAGTTAATTCATCTATATTAATTCAAACGTAACATTTTTCAACAATATAAAAGGAACATTTTATATTTTGAAACAATGTATTTTATAAGCTCCAATAGTTTTTTTAATTTTATATTCTGCAAACATGTTCACTTACCATGATATTCTCTATATTACGTCTCGGATGTGATGTACAATGTTAAACGATGATTTAATTTACCTAGTTATTAATTTTTACTGTCAAGAAAACCGTTACCAAACTGCACATGACCACATGGAGGACATTGAATTAACGTACTCTTCGGAAGCAAGCAAGTGACCATACCATAAATTCCAATGAATGACCTTCAGACAGGGGTAAAATGACACTTTCTGAATTTATCAATTCAGAACACCGGTAAGATAAGAAGAAAAATAGTTAGCTAGATGTCATATAATCAACAGAATATCAACTTACATTTCAAAGAATAGTACATATTTGTTAAATATTTTTTTATCATCAAATCTTTAAATTAAGAAAATATTGCCTATAAAATTATTTAGTATGTGAAACTATATTTGTTCAAGTTCAATAAATAATCATCTTGAACAAAGGGATGAATTTTAAAGTGAGATTCAAATACAAATCAGTTGTATTCGTGGTCAGAGACTGTTGGAATCTGATTTCCTCACGCGAGCAAAATCACTGTTACAATTATGTCATTTCGTCAGCCGTTGGCGAACGTTAATGGAACGTTCCTGTGACTCATACCTCCTGTCACTCTGCCTGTGCAAACGTACAGGAATTTATTCAGTCTTTGGTTGTCTACACAGATGCATGAGTAACTTCTACATGGTTAACTAATGCTCATCAGTAAAGATAAGAACTTTCCTCATCAACATCGGAAAGGTTTTATCTACAAGTGGAAACTAGTATGAGCAGTGAAGTAATTTATTGGTTTCGGCGTCTAGTTTAAGATGTTTAAAGAAAAGTTCATGAATGTGTGCTTCGATAATCTCGTGACTGATTTTAAGAATAACCTAAGACGCAAATTTACTTGTTCGACACAGAATTGATGCAAAATGGATATTGCGAATTTCTTAGATACCCTTCACCGCATATCAACAAATATTGCATTATAAGAAATTTTAAAGTCTTGCTCACTTCGTATATTTCCTACACATTCAATGACTTACGAAATGTATTGAACTGGTTTATAACATGAAAGTAGTTCTGAAAATGAGATGTATAAAAATAATTGTTGTTACAAGAAGTGGTTGAAGTGTTATACATTATGAAAAAAAAATGAACTATTTGAATTTATTAGTCGAAATAACGCATCAACTATACGATTTTCAAATAGATAATTAAAGTTAAAGTGTACCGTTTGATGATGTAAATTTAGATATTCCTTGCTATACGAAAATGTTTGTCTTATCTAAAGAATGGCGACAATTTAGGAAGACGGTCTTCGAAAATTATGTTCCCTGCTCTCTTGTATTATCATCATTGCTACAGAAAATACAGAAAATTATATCTTGTACCCCTATGATCAGAAATTAATTATTTATTTTATTTAAAACAAAGAAGGTGATTGTTATCTTATAAAATTTTATGAATGGAAATAAAAATTATTTACGATTTTATTTTATGATGAAGTTGACCTAACGACTTCGGTAACGTTTTTCAAACAAAACATCAATAGTGAATATTATATTTTATTATGCTTGGAATTGTTTTGCTTTTATCCGATATTTTTCTGCATGAGATCTTACCTCATGATTATTTTGGACTCAATTTAAATTGTCTTCCCGGTATACAAATGATACCAAAAAAACGCTTAATGTTGTTGTATCTAAGACACGTGAGTAACTGTGTTCCTTGTGGGGAAACGTAACGAGATGTAACCAATGGGGAGGAAGCGCGATTGTCATGTCTGCTACTAGGGGTTGACCTAGCGTAGCTCTACTCCTTCCAGACTGCATACCGTTGCATCCAAACAGAGTGCTAATCGGTGGAAAAAATAATCTCATGCAGCCTCCTTGCGACCCAAGGTTTGAGGGCAAACAGTCTGTCCGTCACAATTGGCACAACAATTACTGCCGGTTCTACGAATAGACTAATGCAGATGGCAGCATACGAACGTAAACTCACTATTTCTGCTGACACAAGTAAAATGCCCACTTATCTACAGCGAGAGGAAGGGCAGGATAAATTAATAATTTAAAATTTACGACCTTATTAAGGTCGAATAACATTTGTGTTTTGAAGTACAAAACGTTTCGACTTAAATATTATTCGTCGTAAGTCTTAAATAATTTATTTAATTTGGTTGTATAATGGACATTAATAGTAGTAGAAGAGTAGGATATCTCACTATGCAGGCATTGACTCCTCGACTTTCACGCCTGCCTCATTACAATTGTTTCGCCGCGAGTACTGCAGTGTATGCCCCACCCCCGACAGTTCTGGTGCTCACTCCAGAATTTTACGTCAAGAAAAGACCTATGATCGATATTGTTTGGGGACAACATTGGGAAGATCATTATTGACGAAATATTCCGAATCAATAGTGCGAATAGATTTATTCAACAACGATAAGTGAAGACATGATCAGAAAAGGAATGTCACGATAAAGGTTCTCTAATACCCTTCTGTTTCATATCGAAGATAAAAATCGGGGGGGGGGTAGGAGAAAGTTTAAAAACAAACAATCCGAATATATTTTTAATTAAAATTTTTTAATAAATAAATATCTCAGAATTTTACTGTTTTTATAAAATGAATTTACATAGTTCATATCACTGTTATATACTTGAATTATTTTCCTGTTTATTTGATACGCAAATACAACAATATGACAATTTCTCTTGGTGTTGGCTGAGAACTAAGAAAGAAAATAAATATTGACGTGTTCTAGGACTATTTCAAAAAATTCTCCTTTTTTCGCCAATGATCGAAGAGAATATTTCTCCAAATTTAATTCTTATAATACCGGTACCCAGCAACTATCCTAAGTCTACACACGTGGAAGTGTCCTTTGCTTCATTGCGTGTTGTTTCAACACGTGACTGACCAGTCGTCTTAGAAAACCAGATGTATTATGCTCCGTCCATAATTAATGTGGGACCAGCACTCTAAGTCGGTCAAATCACGAAGATGTATAATTGTTTTCTGTATTCTTCTTCTAATTATTTTAAAACACAATAATATGAATAATAACGAATAAAAAACATGATTTGATTTGTATTTATCAGTTAACAATACTTTACAAACAATATTCAGGAACTCGCTTGACTCGTTTGAAACGTATAACAACATGTACAAACATGGCGGCCGAGCACGACGGTTTCGTGATTTATGCATTTCACCTCACAAAAAGTTAAATAGCTATCTAAAATGTCCGGTGACCTATAAAGAAATGTAAAAATACTACGGAAAATTTACTACAAATCAAAGTAAACTTCCATCACTTTCGTGATTTAAAAGTTGATCTTTTATTATAAATAATTGTTTTTTTCCCATAAGACACCATACATTACAATCGAAATTTTGTCATTTAATTGAACCGGTGAGGTATGTTTTTCTAGTTGAAATCACAATAAGTACATGTTCCTCTGTTTATTTACGCCGATTTCAAACATTTTAATGATTTAATTGTACTTGCGCTAGTACCTCCTTAAATCACTCAAACACATTATCTTTAAACGATTAACAATACACAGAGGAAAAACATAACATACTCGTGTTACGTGTTCTGTCTCGTAGCCGTTTTTAAAATATCAGCATTGAGCGTGACTTGAATCATTTCATTTCTTCGAAAATACTTGTATTCTGCTATACGTAGCAAAGAACATTTAAAAGAGAATAGAATTTAATGTTACATATCATTTATCCCGAAAGTTATTTTACCTTACAAATTGTTGTATATTCTTTCATTAACACGAAACATCTTGTATCTATTCGGCGAGTGACTTTTCGAAGACTCCCAAATATTTTAAGGCGTGAATGATATTTGAAGGTATGAATGCAGAAGAGTCAAAATTGTTTCTTGTTACGTAAAACAATTATGCATGAAACATACAATGACGGCTAGCAAAAAGTGAGCAACGCTGGAAGAAGCGACAAATATGCATGTCTAAAGGCAAAAAAGCGATGAACTGATTCAAGGGAGAAGCAGAGACCCCGGAATGACAATATTGCAAATGTTATACATTTGTTGTAGAATTGAGTTTAATTGTGTATTGTAAAAATTTTGTGAATAAAGTAAATTGGAATTGAAATTGTTACCTTCCACGAAAACTATATAACTAGGAAAACCCGATGCCTTATCGAAGACATGAAACACGAAGTTAGGGACGTTTTCATGCTCTATCACATAAGCCACCACAATGGCAGGCAATGTTTATTGGTACTTCATATAATATGCTGTAAAAAAAATTGTAAAACAAAATTTGTTATTCCTAAACGCCAAGAATTCAATTTTTTATTACTGTGAATACATTATCGGTGGAACAGAACTCTTTTAAGGTAAAATGTAATAAAATACATGTGACAACGCTGATTAAAAACTCAATTTCTCATTTGGAAGATAACTGATGCACAATTTTGCTTTCTTTGTTAAGTAATGAATTGCTTTGACGAAGAACTCATGAATTGCATTTTTTATTTACTTTAATTTCAATGAATTAGCGGATAATCTCATCAGAGGATCACATTTCTACAAACTAATGAATAAATTAATGCCCTGTCATCACATAAATATCATGAGACAAATGTCCCTGAAATAGCAACAAGACATAAAATCTGCCACGTTATGTCTCCAGACATGCCATGTAACGACCAGTGGTAAACACGCGAATTTTTCCCTAACGAGTTTTTGGTCTTACGATCTGACATAGCAAGTTTATTATTGCTTGGGAGTAAATATTTGTGCTGTCAAAAAACATTCAAAATCGCTGCGAAAAGGGTGTGCTGAATCTTTCCACCAGTTGAACTTGAGGACGAATCTGTTTCTCGATCCGCACTTCGCTGCAGCCAGGAATAGTGTCATGCTTCCGCGAAAAACATGTTTGACTTGCTAGAACGTAAATGAATTTCTGTCCACGTGTTGAATGAGATCACTCCATTAATCGTGGTTCTAATGGAAATATATGTAAGTGTGATTATTTGAAAAAGGGATATTAAATTATACTTATTTTACAAATTTGTTGACAACTATATAGCGGAATAAATTGTTTAATAGCTTGATTTTGCTATCAGATGCATCACGTACAGTTACATAAAAATATGAAACCACAACGTTTAAACCCTTCATTGGCAGGTGGTACGAATAAACTAAATAGAAAATTGAATTGAAGAACACCTGAACGAATATATGAAAAATGTACGAAACATACAATCTAGGGCATGTAATTTATCATATATTCTTATCGAGACAGCTGCTATTCAATTTTTAATCTTTATTCGTACTCTTTGGTGATGAGCGACATGGAGGGTTCGAACGTTATGGTTTGCGGCTTTGGTCACCCGAATTTTGTAACGAACATGGCATCTTTCATTATGTCAAACGGTGAAAAAGGTTCTTGGCCATTAATGTCATACCTCTTTGAGATAATTTTTTATTGTCAGTTACAACCAGGAAAATTTGAGAGCACTGAATAAACAAGATTTGAACAGAAAATCAAATAGATATCTGTTGTGTTCAAGATCCCTACACTACATCATACCTGAGAACTGTCTGTTAAAAGTTTCCTCATTTTAGCAACTTTTTCCTCATTCAATTGTAGTAGTTGGATAATATTAAAAATCACCTTCAATTATGTTCAACAATTCTTTTTTTCTTAAAAAAAAATACACTTCCGAACTGAGTAATTCTGATAAAAATAAGGGCTAACAGAATTTCACAATAATAAAACGTTGTGAAATTCACTTGTGAAATTTTAAAACATTGGGTAGGTTTATAGTAAAGTTCTAAAACCTGTCATATTTAAAATTTGACATGTAAATTTCACAATATTTTGTTACTGGCACATCATTTGATATGTGGAGTAGTGTAACCTAATGGAATGTGGAGAACCTGAAGAGGAGGCTACAGTTTTGGTCTCGAAACGTTGTGTTCTCAATCATAGTGAATATGTGATTTGAACCATGAAGTGATCATGAAATAAATCAGTTTTGTAATGATTGTCTTTAATACATTTGCACATCGAATGGAATATTTTTTAAAAATACTTTTTTATTTGGGGGACACCCAAGACAATCTCCGTGGCCACGCTACTGATCGAAGCTAAATCCTAGATACACTCCTGGCGCGTCTGTTTCATCCGCAAAGTCTGGCGCCGGTGTTCCCACGCCGCATCTCTGAGGCACAGTGCCAGACGTGGAGAGTAGGCGTCCAAGAAGGATGTGCAGATCACGTTTGCGCTCAGGCGGCGAACGAACCGACGATCGTGTCTGCGCGAAGGTTATGAGTTCCACATTACCAATCGCTTCCCTCCACCACGATGAATGTATTTTCCTGGCACTTGTGAGTGATAAATCGATGCACAGACGTATTGACTTTTCACGGGCGCTACAAGAGTCACGGTTCCCAGGTGCGCTACAAGAGACGTTCATTGATGAAATTAAGTCATATTTTACCGATAATATTTTTATTTTAACAAGGGATATGTAATTAAAAGAACATTCCTCTAATAATGAAAGAGATCCAATAAAAGAGATAAGACTATTCCTCATAATGACTTGATTAAAGTTAAATAATTAATAATAATAATTAAAAGAATATTAATTAACTAGTGATCAGTGACTGATCTAGACCGTAATCAAGGGAGGAGGCTAACCGGGGAGGGATCCATAGTAATTTTTTTGAAAATTATAGTTTTACAACTCAAATTTTATTAATATAAAAGATCAGTTCAACAAATATATAATTTATTAAATAGTAGCCAAATGTATTAATTGTTTAAAATGACAAATGCATATTAAAGAAAAAGGATTTTCTGACCAAATTAGAGTTGTATAAAGATACGAACCAAATTATTCATGCAAATACATTTTAATGTAAACATAATGAACTGACAACAAATGCATGAAAGTTGTAAATTAAAATCCCAATCAAGATCTGTGTTGAAAATATTTTTTTTCAAACAACTGTCTTGAGGTCTACTTGTTAATCTAATTACCAATAAATAAAGGCTCTATTAGTGAGATAAACAGCTCAATATGTACATTAAAACTACCCTACGAATGGAAGGAAAAATGGCATCCGTCTACACACGCCATGAAGCATGAAGAAAAGACAAATTTCGAACGTCTCAAGACATCCTCCGTGAAGCAGATAAGGGTAAAGAAAGACTTCGTCTGCTACGACCTCACAACGTATTTATAACATTGGAGGCTAACCCTGATTTGTGTTGTCGGTAATGCGGTTGCGCAGTAGTGCTCATACATGCGCTGTATTCCTGAGTTTAGCACGCGTGGAACACGTGTTGCGAGTCACTTCAAGTAGTGCATTTAATACGCAGAAATTATTATACAAATTAGTATTACGTCTTCTTATAATATGTGCATTTGATGAGCGCAAAATCTGGCAACACTTTTACAAAGCATGCCTTGAATCTATTTCAATTTTATCTTTTGAAAGTTCAGATTCAATGTAAGGGCTATAGCCCCCTTAGCCGTTAGCCTCTCCCCCATAGATCCATCACTGTTGCTGATACATGAGAAATCGTAAAAGTTTCTTTTCTATATTAGTTTACATTGCGTCTCCTATTTGTTACTGTAGAACTGATAACGTCTATCAAATATTCTATTTATTACTTCAGACTCTTCTGAATGCACTATCAAATCTTTTTCCAAAACAAAAATTGTTCTCTCTTGTATCAAAATGGAAAAGAGTAGATAAATGAAGATATAAAAAATGTTTTTGAAGAAATTCTGACCTTGATAGATGTAAAAACACGATTATAGTTCTCGTTTAATTATTTAAACAAAGTAGTTCCAAAAATACATTTGGAAGTGAATTGCAATAGCCCAAAGTGTTGCATCGATGCAGATTTCCTCTACATAAAAGAAGGAAAACACGTCACTTTACGTAATTGCGAATAACACACAGAATATTGGAGGAACAATCTTAACTGGAACTATTCGTAGGAGAGAACTTACGATTATTCTATAGCGATTCCCTTCAGCAATCACAAAATACGAGGAGCGTCCAATAACTGAAGCTACATTTTTTCTCGTTCTATTTTGGTTCAATAAAATCATCATACATTGAGAAAAAAATGTTGCATTACTCCCTTCGTAAGACGGGATTCGACGAATCACCTTTTCCGTATCTGCTGTCACGTTTTCAAAAAAAGGTAGGAGATAATATGTCCGCATATCGTATTGTGGCACTTGCAGCATTATAAACAATATACGGAATCAAAATATTTTTAAAATTCTCAATAAAATTTATTTCTTTTTTTTTATGTCGTTCACAAGATTTTACCACTGTAATTGGGCTTCCAAAAATTTTAATGGCTTTCCCATTTATCACGATAATCATCATATTTATGAAGATAATCATTTAACACGATAATATTTATAACGACCTCCGAGGGCACAGCTTACTTTCGCCCTCCCATAGTTCTGCAGTTCAATTCGAGCGCTATAATCACTGAATATGTAATATGAACTCATATTACATATTCTGCTACCGTTATCTCTCCCTGATAATTTTTCTCATCTTCCAGAAACGTATACGTAAATGAGTTTCGGATTTGACGGATACATCTGTTACTATATATTGATCAAATAATGGACATCCTACTGAATTTTTCAAATTTCAGTTTACTCACTTAAACTCACTTAAACTAAAACTGTAACTTTTCTCATGTTAAAACTATTAATTAAAACTTTAATTCTAACGTGTAAATTTACAAACATATTTGTGATAAATTACAAACATATTGACATTATATATGTATTAGAACTCGCAGCTAACTTTTTATCTTATCTAGGAACTTATGCAAAAACCTTTTGAATCCGCCTCTGCCTTAGGGCCCTTGATCGGAATTGATGGGATGGTCCCTTGCTTGCTTCCGGAGAGTAAATTAGTTTATTGTTCTCCACGTGGTCATACGCAGTTTGTACTGTTTTTTTGACAATAAATTTATTATATTACTACGTTGAAAAGAAAAGTTTGGCAGATTAACATGAAAATGTCGATAATGAATTAACGGAAATAAATGAGTGGTATGTTTGACTTCAGTGGATACAATCTCTTTTATCTCGTCTGGTTGTTATTTCACTACATAAACCAGTGAATTTCCCTTTCGTTTCGCTCCAAATAATATTAACACGAACCCAACACATAGTGACAAAAGATACTATCTTCCCGAATCTACAAACATTTTATGAAACCATGAACGTTTTGAGAGGGAAATTTGTACTATTGAATGATGTTCCCAGTTTCATATCAGGTCATATGAAACGCTTCATAGAAGTGGAATTTATTCCACAACATGCAAAGTGTCTCATCGTTAACATACATACCTCTAATTTGATGAGCACAATATTACGTCAAACGTCCATTACTCATCACCATGCCACACGGCGATGGCGTACGGTGTTACAGCAACGTTGTATCAACAAGCAGTTCTTGTTAAATCGCAACTCACTGCACAAAATGAAAACTTACTCGATATTTGAGCACACATCAGTGATTTTTCTACTCGTAAAATTTCACCTGCATTACTACATGGACAACAGAAACCGAACACTTCTTATCACTGTTTTGACTTTTCTGCAGATAGAGGAGAAGTGACTAGTACGGTTGCACGGAGCAGAATGCTCATTTTCTTTCCCATGTTTTTCAACGAACGTCTATATTCTACTTATACTATTTCATGGTCGATTCTCAACTTACCAATTAGGTGCAATAAAATTATTTGAGTGCATGAAAAGAACTTGTTATCGTAATTAGTATGTAATTGATTTCAAGCAATATTTACAACGATATAAATTAATATGTAATTATGTTACAGAGAGACAATTGGGAAACAACTCGACACATAAATTTTCTTCGAATTACGCCATGACAAAAATATAATACTCAATGGCCTATAGTTGATTTTTGGTTAAAAATTGTATTTCTGTAGTTCTCTCGAATAACAAATACACCAGTAATAAGTACTAATAAATCAGTGACTGAAATATGTGATATTTTTTATCCATATACATTCATTTCAAACTATATTTTACAAGTTATATAATTTGAATGATAGAATATTGTCTTCAGAAAAAAACACGAGTGAGAATTCTTACCTAACTGTGCCATTCTCAACCTACTTTATATCGATTTAAATCGATTATTTAGTTTCCTGAGAAAGGAACCATTCTGAACTTTATCTTAAATATCTAAAGTTTATATGTAGTGTTCGAGATATAAATGATGGATGTTTATTTTTGAAATATATAAAAAGATCCTACGAATATCCTTAATAAACATTAAAAAATAAGAATGAAAAATGTTAATATTACATTAATTAACGCGAATTGCAACGCAAGTTAGTTATCCGCAGAAGAGCTAGAATGTAAAACGCATTAGAAGCAACTTTTTACGAGTACATACAATTTTATCTGGGTAAAGGTAATTTGATACAATTTTTATTTTATGTGCATGGGATTCTGAACCAAACACACCGTTAGTACGTGGCAAACATCCTAAAATCCCAAGTTTCTGTATTACATTAAAAATATGTGTAAATTTATATATCTCGGTGTATATTTCAGCTTTTCAATACGAAAACGAGTGCTAGGAGAAACATTGGTGCCAATTCATCCCTACTCAATAAAGGAATGTGCGTTTGTGTACCTGTATCCCATAAACTAGTTAGAAGAAAATATTTTCTTTCTTGGCCTGTACGTGTATTCATTGTTGGGAATTTAAAAGAAATTACCAAAATAAAATGACGTCGTATACTTTTGAAACTAAGAACAGTAGAGCATCGATTATCCATACTATTTGAACAGACATCATGGAAAAGGAGTAGCATTCGCCACGATGTCGAACTTAGCTGCCGGAGAGAGGGAGTCAACTTTGAAGCAGAGAAGTATTAAAACTTTCTGTCTCAGAATTATTTTGATTAATCTTGGTACGGATGTACGCATACAGAACATGAATATATTTTGGGAGTTTTTTTCACTATGTACTGCATGCAAATAAACACGTTTATTTTCAAACATGGTGGATTATATTTGTATATTTCTTTTCTAAGGGAACTTTTGATTATCCGAATTTTTCGTTACCGGAACCTTCTCTGACGCCATTAGTTCTGACACTGTACTGAAGAACTAAAGAATTATATAGAAGTATGCGGATCTGGGAAAAATAAATGTCAAAAGTAAAATAAGATATAAGAATTTTCTAACGGTCATAAATATTTTACACTTGATTCAACGCGATCCATTATAATTGTTTACCTGCAACTCCATGAACGAGAGAGGCGTGCAAATGAACGAGGAGATCGAGGAAAAGTGACGTGCGGTTTTCATACGTGATGGTCAGAGAGTAAAAAAAGATCACCTTGAGGTCACGTTTTCATTGCGTCGTTTGTGAAGTGGCCATTGATGCTGGGGTTGGAGGTGGAGCACCGGATCTGCGCTCGACGCCCGTCCGCGCCTGCGCATCGGCGTGATTCAGATGTCACAAGCGATTGCCTCGCGGTGATTCCCAGTGGAACGATTGCAAAAACATGAGAACAACGCTCTCAGTCAGTTTAATTGTCCTATTCAAATTAAAATAATTATAAAGTATCACCAACGACAAACGAACAATTTGTACTTTGTAAATGATCCGGTTTAAAGCGGTGTTTTACATTGTTACGCGGTTTTAATTTTCATAAAAAAACGTCTTTTTTTTTGCGGACTTATGACGTCAATAGTACAGGAAAACCGAATTCAACAAGGGTGATAATTCCTGTGATATGTAATTACAACACATTTGAATTAACATAAATTTTACTTTCCGATTAGACATGTAATGAGAGTTACACAAGTAAGAAAAATATTTCTGTAAAACCTATTTCTTCAAATTATAAACTTGTTACGGACACCGTTTTTCGAGTCTTGTAATGTTGTGTTCATATGCGTTAAAATTATAACTAAGCGAATTTATATTTTCTTACATAACTTACGAATCGGCTATGTAATACGGAGAAGAATGTAGTCCATGTACGTTTCTAAAAATGCAGCCGCGAAGTTTGGCGTATAATAAGATATGTTGTACTCAAAACGTCTTCGAAGGGCCATTTGTACATCGATTTCGTCGAAACATGATCAATGGGAGGTATTCGACGTCCCTTCGCTGGCGGGGACGGACAACGTCCAGAGCGGATCTCGGAGATAGTTTGAAATGTTTGTAGTTCCTTGTATCGCTAATGCTATACAGACAAGGAGACTGAAGTCAGTAGCAATAAATGAAAAAAAAAGTAGATCGATATAAAATTACGATCAATATTTTCAAATTGCTCCAAGCACTTTGGAGCGCCCGGATCAAAGTTGGGAAGAGTATTGTCTACGTGGTAACCTGTTCTACACAAAATCCTCCTTAGGTCATGACGTCACAGATACCTTGCACTTCAAAGCGAATAAGGATTTCTGTTTTCCCAAATTGGTTGAAGCATATGACTCATCGCGTTACGCAAAAGTTATGCAAAAGAACTCCAACCACTACAACGAAGATATATTCCGCAATGAACGATAATTGAAATTCTACACGTAGATGCAAATATGCAGACATATTATGAAATTTTTCACGCAGAAGAATTGAATCACTTAAAAATATAATGTTAAAGAGAGACGTTTCATGGGCCAAAAATTATCACATTACACAAAATAAATGTGAATTATTGCATATAACTTATATTTTTTAAAATCTCTGAAATCGTATGGACGCAATGTAATAATTTCCAAAAATTAAAAAAAAATTGTTACACTTCTTGGGTAAATTGACTTTTTGCTATCCATAATACCACAAAACGTTTTCAGACGGAATTATTTTTTGGATAGCCTCTCTGCTTAACACTCACATACAATTTTGTGGGGACTCATATAGTACCCGTAATTGACAGCTCTTGAGCCCTCTTATTTCTTTTGTACCCGTTTACTTGCAGCATCGTTAGGAATAGTAGTGTGTCCCTTATCAACCTCCCCGCGCATATTTTGGATGAGTTGCTTTCCTCGTTTTTGGAACAAGTAGGGACAAGTTCAAGATGCAATATTACTGGGAAGATACGATTTAGCCGTCTTATAAATTTTCCAGAGAATAGCTGAATCATTCAACATAAATCAGTTTAACAGAATAAACAATAAATTTTCATTTCTTTGAAATTTCTATCTCACACTCACAACGTAAAAGAATTCCATTGAGTCATTTTAATAACACATTTAATACTTATATAGTTGTAATTATTCTACTTGAGCGTAGAGTATTCCATGTTCTTGTAATATTTATACAATTTTGAAAAACTGTGTATTTTGATAAATCTTTTATACTTCAATAAATTTACCGTAAAAAAACAGCGTATGCGAAATGAGAACATGAACAAACTGCGTATGACCACGTGGAGGACAATAAACTAATTTACTAATACGTTGAGTGCTTTTGTCCTTCCATTTCAGGATTAGCGAGGCTCCTTTGCAATAATAGACGTACGAGGGGTATATGTGGTGTGAGGGTGCATTGTCTTTTACCACATTTCCCATAGCGTAAGACGGGGTAAAGGTTTGCATTTTTGACCCTGATTTTTCACTGGCTTGGAGTTCATTTAATCGTCCATAAAAATGGGTAAAAATGTGATATTTTTAATAAATACATTAAGATTCCAAATTTTTTGTTTAAAAAATGTGTTTGCAAACCTTTGACCCACCGTTCGGGTCAAAGATTCGCACTGCGAACTTATCTCTCTTCCTTGCAAATATAAAATATGGAGACACAAAGTTTTCAGTGGAACTCATAGCACAAAGAACAGTAACAGTTTTCCATGTTCTGCGGACACAAGACGTGCTAACCTGATTTTTTCCAGTTTTGAGTAATGAGCTTCGAAATTTTATTGGGAACCGTTTGAATTCGTTTCATCCATGTTAAATATTCTATTAGGTGGAAACTTGTATTTATGGATTGTTTGTTCCAAATTGTCAAAGTATTGGTTGAGTTGGAATCTGTTACCCCATGGTCCGAGTCACACTCACTTTTCGTGAGGTCCTTAGCGATAATTTGTTTTTTTTTCATGAAAACTTTGGTAAAGACTTTCCTAGCCATGTTGGTAGTAATTGAGAATCGGCATTTAATATTGTTTTTCTTAGCGTCAGAGTAAAGTAGAAATCTCAAGGATTTTAGATTGAACACGAAAAATCTATTGTCTTAATCAACACAGTGTTGAACCAACTCCTTTTCTTGATTGTCGTTGAAGACTGATCGAGGTCTCCCATGAATTTCCGAATACTCAATACTTACTTTTATGATATCAGTAATCTATGAATTGTACACAAACGAGAAAAAGAAAGGAAGAAAAGTTTTACTTTGAAACAGTGTCAGAGGACAAAGTTTGAAGGTGTGGGGCAAAGGTTCGCGGATAGGCACCTGCGAAAGCTTTGCCGCAAGTCACATGCGACCTTTTACCCCTCTCGAACAGTTTTGTTAGGACGGAATTTCTTTCTCGTTGAACTGGGAAACCCGAAATCTATAGGTGGCATTTCAAAGCTGATTATACATACTAAATAGATAAAAAGTTGTTGAAACCTTTGACAATTATGTTGAGTACTTGAATGTTGCGGAAAAATAACATCGAAAATGAGAAAAATGATTTCACCTCATTTTCTTCAGTGCGCAGTACACGGAGTCGATGGGGTTCCACTAGGCGACTGATGGGACAAAGACGAATGTGCTACGTACCGGATTTACGCGGAAAATATTCGCCCACCTGCTCAAACTTCAATACAAACCTTTGCCCCGTGCAAACCTTTACCCCGGCTTACCCTATATCAAAACAAGACATCTATTTTGTCTTTGGTAGATCGTAATGGAGGTTCAAGATGGAGACAAGATTTTTTGTTTTTCTGTTTCGTAGTACCTTCCCTTGCATTTTTCTACTCGTGA
Source organism: Laupala kohalensis (assembly GCA_002313205.1). Classification (NCBI taxonomy): domain Eukaryota; kingdom Metazoa; phylum Arthropoda; class Insecta; order Orthoptera; family Trigonidiidae; genus Laupala; species Laupala kohalensis. The sequence goes on along the minus strand of NNCF01129081.1, from coordinate 242,386 downwards.
TGGAATTTTGAATATTATACGTAAGTTTTCTCTAGGGTTTTGTATTATTCTTCGTTTTGCAATAAACTTTGGCAAATTCATTATGATTTGTTTCAAAAATGCACCAAATTCGCCGTGTATATCTTAAAAATAAAATAAAATTGAAAGTGGTTGGTGAAGTGCTCACGCGAATAGTTCTATATGTTCTAAATAAGAGCGTGCCCACATCATCGTTATCATTAACTAACTGGCGGAGCTGTTTGACCTTGAAGTCCCAAGAGAAATTCTTTCTACTCCATGAGGCTTGCTACTTTTGACTAGGATCAAAAATCTACTTCAAATTCCTTGAACTAAAAATACGTGATGCATTTTCACCCTGTAACACTTCATTCCATTTTAGTGGCCTAAAATTACTAAAAAAATTAAAAATTGTTAATATTTGAAAAAATATTTGAAGAAATTTTGTTCGCTTTATGTGTATTTTGTCAATTTCTGGTTGTTTATTAACATTATTTTAATAAAACATAGGTAATGGACAGATTTTTTTTCTAAAGCAGTGTATTTGTGGGGAAGTTATGTAACAAATCAATAATGTTCTATATTAAATTTCCATTCAAAATATAAATTCGAAATACCTAGAACTTAACACTTCAAAATACTCAACTTTGTAATATTTCTATAATTTAATTGTTCAACTTGAGCGTATAGTATTTCATATTCTTGTAATATTTAGATACCGTTCCCTAAATTTTGAAAAACTGAGTAATTTTGTACATCTTCTAACTTTAGGGTCAAAAAAGAGTTGCAAACTGCGTAAGACCATGAGGAGGACAATAAAAGAATTTACCATTATTAGAGTGTTTTCGTCATTCCATTTTAGTATAAGCGAGGTCCCTTTGCAATATCAATAGATTTACGTAGGATATATGTGCAACATCTTAAGAATGGTAGTGATCTAAATTACGAGATAGTGGAAGGTAACTCCAGCATGCAGGTCTGGCATTGGATATGTAGAGATTTAGTGAGTAAAAGAGATTTCATATGTATAATTTCCGAGAAAGGAAATGTATTTCCTGAAACGTTGGCAAATATATAGCAAATTAATCCTCTTAATATATGACCTCACCTCAACACATCATGCTTTGTATATTTTATTGGTGTTTACTAAACTGATAAACTGATTCACTTACTTAGCCGGTGATTAGTCTGTTCCCAATCGTGAATAAAGAAAACAATTTCTAGTATTGTGATAAAAATACTCTCCATAGAAACAGTCGTCCTAATTACACGCCTCCCGTGGGGAATAAATTGTCCCCAGGACGAAACAATCATCAAAATCTTTTTATCTTTTTATCTTTTAATTTATTAAAAATCTTGAACAATTTTTATATTCAAGATCATTTATATTCAAAATTAAATTCAAAAATACAAATAAATATTCTTTTACTAATTCCAAACAGAATCAGTATTTGGAAAAAATGTAATCCTACGGATGACGCCGAATCTTGTGTGTTTAAATAATTCGTACGTCGCATTGTGTGTGTGAAGTCGGTTTGTCACCATACAAAATCTCGATGCGCTGGAAGAGGTCTCGTGCGACAAGACAGACGACTGCGTGCGTGCAAGCGTGCGCTCGCGCGTCAAGGGAACGCTCGTTTTCGGTCACGTGCGGACTCGCGACTGACCTCGCGCGTCGCCCCCGCGTCCGCTCATCTAGCACAGCGAGCGACAGGGCGACTTCTCCAAGGAATGCTACTTTGTCAGCTGTTGTTGCTCACTGGTTGGAGGCGACGGAGGATTGAGTGTCACTCGGCGATTAGTGTTCGTCTGCTCAAAGCTTACTTCAGGGCTCTTTTAAAGGATTTTTTCGTACTACACAAGTATTCTGGATCTCCCTCTTTCCTCCTCCTGGCGCTACCCTTCCTGCAGTAAGGGGAAATTTTGACAATCTATAATTATAATAATAATAAATTTGTTGTCAAAAAGCAGTTACAAACTGTGTATGACCACGTGGAGGACAATAAACAATTTACTCTCCAGAAGCAAGCAAATGATCATCTCATCAATTCCGATCAAGGGCCCAAAGGCAGAGGCGGACTTAACATTTCAGCACACAAGAAAAAAAGTAGTTTCGTACGTGTTATAATATTAGAATACCAATAAATTTGTATTTAAAAAACGCACAAAAAAATTTCACAAGTAGGTATTATTATGAACTGTAAATTAATTGGAAAATATTGTTTATAAATAGTAACAATGAAAATGCTAAGAATATGCTAATCTCGCTCTTTTCGTTTGCGGCTCCCAAGAAGTTAGAAAATGATTCGTTATTAATTACGAATTTGACCATTTGTAATTTTTCTTCATCTGATAAATTTCTTTGAATTTTATGGACGTAAAAACAGATAAAGCGTGCAAATGAAGTTCCATTGTAATTAATATATTAATATATTTAGTTTTATTTCTTTTCATGTAAGCTATTTTTATTAACTTTACTCGCAAATAAAAAAAATCTCTCTGCACAATTCAGGGTTTCGTTCTGCACAAATTCTCGCCCGCTGTGTACAAGTTGTGCTGAAGTACCCATTAAAAATACCCTGTCCTACATAATGTGTTATTAAGCCTGATTGATAGGTAGAACAGTACAAATGACACCATTACTCGGAATGTTAAGGTGTTTCATGAAACGCGAAAAATGGTTCCATGCAACGCGATGATTCTATTCAATTTTAGTGAGAAATGACGAGTTCAAGTAAAGCTAGAAATAAAGTTAGTCAGGTACGAAATAGGATGTGAATTATAGGGCACACTTTAAACTCAAAGTTCGTCTCTGCAATCCATGTACTCAATCATCCAATTCGAGTGTACGACAGTGAAAATCGAACAATTAAGTCGTGTATTAAAATTTGTCTCCACATTTTCCGAAAAGCGACAAAACATTTCTTAACGGTTGGGTATTGGGGGTGTTAGTATGGAGGGGAGGGTGGAATAAAATATTGGTAATTTTTGCTTTACGTAAGTTGTGAACGACTCTTGGATATCCCGTCTTACCCATGACAACCGAGACCACGCAGTTAAAGTTTGATTTAAAGCATTATTGATGGCGAGATTTAGGCCATCAGTCCTTCTCTTTATCCTAACCACATGATTTGCGAGAAGGTAATCGAGAGGGAAGATCTTTAGAAATTATCAACATTACTCCATGTTAATATATTTGTCAATATACAATTGTCTTTGGAATCTGTTTAAAAAATAATGAGAAAATAATATCAAATGAGTTAATTTTAATATTTTGTAATATAGTATAAAAATTTTCATGAACTATCAAATTTTCTAGTAAGAATTAGTAAAATGGTATGCACAGAATATAAAAAGAGTATTTGGTACATGATAATCGAATCTCTTTGCAATAGCTACAAAAAATGAATTGATCATTATCACTTACATTCATTTGTATTCGTATATATTGAAATATTCTATTTTATGTCACATATCTACACAAATTACACTACAAAACTGGAATAATGTTCAATAAAAACACAGTTGTGCATATACTTCACAAGTACTCTTTACTTCAACTTTTGGTCAAATTGATTTTATTCTAAAAAATATTTTTTTGAGTAGGTTTGGTCTCACATGTGTCAATTTTGAATTAGTTTCATGATAACATTATGAGTTAGTTTCATGGTAAATCCTCCCACCACGAAATTGTGCATTACTCGCTGTGCATATCTCGCGCCATGAATGTGGTCGTGGGAATCACGGAGTTTAAATTTATAGAACGATTTCCATAGTAAAATATAATGATGCCTTCCATCCAAGACAATAGATTTCGCAAAGAACATTTATCTCCCGTTTTATTACTTCTATACACTATCATTAAACAGGACACGTTCATTATGAATAGAATTATTATCTGATTATCTGCAGAGTTTAAGTTTGCATAACATATCTTTCCTTTCAAAATATAACCGTGAATACGTTCTAGGTCCATCAATACATCATGAAGTACTTACAGTGAATGTAAAACCTTAGGGAATAAGAGTTCCACGACTTGCGTTGTGTCAGATTCGTGATTTCCCTATGTTTAGTGGAGGATCAGCGCAGAACAATTCCGAAGAGCTGAATACATCTTCTTAAAGAATGGCTAAAGAGACAAAATTGTCTTTATGGAATGGGTTAACGATATTGTGTACAAACACGCATTCTAGCGCATTTTACTGTAGATTGTAATAATATTTGAACAAGACGTATGAATACCCCCAAAAGAATGAGAATGTCACCACTTATCAAATTACGTTTCGAGAGAAAACAAAATACTTTTGTCATTTCTGCACTCATCTATTCAATATCCCCCTTACCCCGGAATTCTTATCATCGTCTTTCATGAGAAAAAGAAATGATACATAGAGTAATACATGGATGCAAAACCTATTTGATCAATTATGTAATAATTACTTTCCTTTTCGGTTGTTGGTTCCTACACAGATAGGACTCTCAATAAATAAAAGTATTGTTTCCACAGCTTCATATATAGGCGCATTTCCACAAGTGTTTGTAGCACCAGTCTTTCAGAAGAAACGCAGTTGCGGAACTCCTCGTAGTATCTCCATTGCCCAAAGCGTACCCTTCGCCCACTTTCTCTGCATCCCCTTCCTCGTCTCCTCTCGTTCAGCCCCTCTCTCCCCCACCCCTTACCCATCCTGCAATGTTCCTCTTCTCAGACACCTCGTACAGTGCTCTCGAACAAAATTCCTCTGGGTCACAATACAATTTTCAGAGCTACCTATCATAAAGAATTATTCAATGGAAACGAAACATTTCTGACCATAAACCTTAATTTATCTGTTGGTAGCCAATTTATTCTTCTAGCGCGTTTGGTACTTTTATTAAATAGACGTACCGACATTACTTCGAAATTAAGGTGTGTGTTAATCTCGGGGATATTTGAAGCATTTAAATTTTAAAACGTTTCTTCTTACATATGGAATGAATGTATGTAGACATTTTGAAATTTTATTGTGAATACAAAAAATGTACTGATTATATACAAGATAATTTCATATAAGTCAATCATACGAAAACATATCATCTGCAGAATAATTTATATGGGTCATCTAGTTTTTGTTCATTATAAAGTTGAAAACNTAATTTTTATGGGTCATCTAGTTTTTGTTCATTATAAAGTTGAAAACCTTATTTCATGTTTGTGAAAATCTTGATTATATCATTTTTGAATACACTGAGTAGTAAATCGTCTACCAACTCTTCGGCACAAATTTGAGATCGAGACTTCTTTTTATGGCGTTAAAACATCGATTTGGACAACCACTATTTTTGCTCAACAACATTGTTTTCTACGTTAATAAAAATGATTTTTAATTACTAGCTGAACCCCCTGCAATTAAATCACAGGGGAAATTGATTGTAACTAACATTATGTGTATAATATGAACGATTTCTTTTATTTATGAACACTATTTCATTTATCTGAATAATATGGCAGATATTTTTCTGTCGTCTGCAAGTTGTAGNAAACACTTTTATTATATATATATATATATATATATATATATATATATATATATATATATATATATATATATATATATATATATATATATATATAAGGTAATATACAGTGAAACATTAAGTAACTCCCGTAGAATTTTTCGCGAATCTTGATTATTATTTAGCAAACGCATTAGAATTTGCCATTTGTTAGGACACAAGTAGTCAAGTAACTCAGTCGAGTAGTTCTTTTCTTGATGTAATTTTTAAATGCTGTTATATCGGTATGGGAAAAGGGGAAAGATGAAACAATAGATCGTCAACACATTTTTTAGTGTTCTAGAGCGCGATTAGTGTTATTTGCTCCATCCGGTTACTCAAAAAAGGAACATTAGTTTTCAGGAATATTTGCGTATTCTTCTATATTCATCCAGTTTTATTCACGTATAATTCCAAAATTTTAAAGATAAAAATATATGAAACTTTTCCATTTTATTTTACTTGAGTTTTGGCCATTTGATTGTCAGAGCACTGCGTTTCACACCGCTGTGGATTAGGTGTCGGCTGTGCGCGCCCCCTGCGGCCACACCGGGCACTAATGAGGAGTTACGCGCGGCGTCTCATTAAAGTGCCACCGGCGACGCGCTAGAATGCGCCCAGTGGGTCACAAGGCCTTAGGGGCAGTCGCTTTGACCGATCCACGAACTTTATTTCGAAGCGGGAGGTTGGAGTGAGGAGAAAAGTCCCTGATACACAATCGCTTTGACACAAAGTCAACTGAAAGGAATATTGTCAGATAACCGAAGATATTAAAACATATGAAAAATGGAACCAAGGGATATAACACCATAAATAATTCCCAGTTCTTTGTAATCAGTAAGCATCGGAGAGCTAGTCTTCGTTACCACAATACTTTATACACATTAGGGATGTAAGCTAAATGCAGTTTAGGCATTGTGTAAAGAGAATCTATGTACCTCGCAACTATTTTCTGGAACAATGAGATATTTTATTTCACTGACATAATAAAGATAAATATTTATAGTAAACATTGTTTCCGTCTACAAATAAATCGCGCTGAATATTTTGCGTTTCCTATGTACTATTATCTATTATGTACCGGAGTTCTGAGAACAAAATCCTTTAAATGTTTTAAAATTATAATTAATCCTGTACTAATATTTGACTTTTTTTCCTAGTAAATATAAACATGCACTGACAAGAACAATTTTCAATATATGTTAAATATCCGTTGAACTTTTAATAATACTTTTATTTATTAAAGTGCATGTACATAAATGAAGTCCGACTTTTACGTATACACTTTAGGTTAGTAAAAAATAATATTATTTAATTATTGTTGCTTCTTTCAATACCGCACTGTTTGGTTTGTGTTGTTGAATGGTGCGGCGTTATCCTAAATGATTGACTCGTTCATCAACGCAGAGAGAAAACTAAGATAAGAACTCGAGTTTTGACAGGATGTTGCTTTGTATTGTTGAATGACATTAGGAAGTGAAATTGCGAAATAACCAATTGAAAGCGATGAAGTAAAACGATATGTGATTTTTCGAATTTTTGCTGTCTCACGAACGCTTGAGATATCTCGGTTCTGGAGTAAACGTGTTACTTTTGTCTACACTGAATTCTAGCGAAGGATTAAACAGTAACATAATAGAAACACTCGGGCAAAGCCGAGTTACTCCAACTATCTATGAATTAAATCACTAAACATATTTTTACACCCAAACTACTTTTTGATAAAAGAACTTTTCATTCATAACGTGTTTTTGGGTTTTTACCTGAAGTAAAACAATTTTTTACTTGTCAATGTTTCGTTATGATCTTCTTCAGGGTTTCTATAATATTCCTTTTTACCCATTAATTCCTCATCTTCCTAAAAGCCATGAATACCTCTACTCACTCTCAAATTTCCGCCCAAAATCATCAATTACTAACATTAATCAAGAAGTGCTAAAAGTTCAACCGAGGTCAAAACAAGATGGAAGATATCTTGACATGCGATGCTTAGCTGTTCGGTTGGAGCCGTCGATTGGGATCGTTTCGGATACCATTGACGTTTTGACTGCCATATTCAGGAATGTCTTTTTTACATTACTTTTTATCTAGTCGGTGTCCCCGTCTACAGACATTATCTCTTTGTTCTTCTATTTCTATCAATTTTTCATTCCGTTTGTGATTTCTTTTATTCCTTCTATACATACTTTAAAAGTTTCGAATCTACTTTCTGTTTCAATCATCTCCGGTCCGAGAGTACCCGCCACAGTTTCACTTTTCGTTTTCCTGACATATCTAGCTCTTTCTTCCTCATACTCATGTATTCCCAGAAACATGTTCGCGTTTTGTCCGCAATCTCCCATTTCATAGCTTACTAGATTGAACCTGTTCAAAAAGAGGTGTTCATGGCTTGTCAGAAATTCTGCAATTCCTGTACTTCGTCTTGGTCAATTTCCTTTGTCTTTCTGCATAACTCATCTTTGGTATGGTACAAATCTCTGGCTTCAGATGTCCGAGTATGAATTTGTGGTGAGATGCAGCATGTGGTGGGAATTGCATGACGCCGCCCGCCAAACCTGAAGATAATAACGATATCTTCACATTCATATACAGTTTATTTTTTATTAAATTTCGTTCCATAGCATTATTGTAAAGGGCTTTTTTACAATCATATTGTTAAGCTCGTGTGAAATAATTCCTACGCTACTTAGCGAGAGCGTGATTCAGAGCAACGCAAGGTCACGAACCGTTCGGTGCGCGTGCACTCAACTGGACATCGCGCCGCGCCGATCGCCGAAATGCAGAGGCGAAGCCGAAGGCGTCACCAGCAACCGTGGCAGACACGATGTAAACGGCGGTGACGTTAAAAGAGCCTCAAATGAGCTTCAGTGAGAAGACTCTGATGAGTAGATGGTCGTGTTATGACATTGGAGGTAACCACGGTGTCAAAGTCGTCGAGGATGAGACGAAGACAATGGTTGCTGGGTCGCTCGCAATGACTGTGGGAATGTGGCTTTTCGGGAGAAGGTGAATATTTCAGGTGCAAGAAGGCGTATAGGGAAGAGGGTGTTTCTTCGTGTTGTGACACGAGTTATAATTATATTTTCAGAGGTATAGTTACATGGTTGTAGTGACGTGAACAGGGTTTAGTGTCTGGTATAATTAGTGTCATAGAGTTCAAACGAATTTATGTAAAAATACGTTCCTCTCAATATAAAATTGTATCTTCTAATTCTTCCTGTATAATATGAAAATGAAAAATATGTGTTGATATAAAGCAATATCACAATTTATGATAATAATAATTATTATTATTATTCACATACATTTTACAAGTCACTCAAATTATCTTCATGAAACAAAACTCCAATTTGAGTAATTTTTACAGTTCATAAACGCTGGTATGAAAACCCATGTTGAAAAATCATTTGCTCTGTAGATCTTTTAAGAACAGTGTGATGCATGTTTTATCTCGTCCCCTAAAATTAACTCTCTCGTAAGCGCCTGATTGGGTTTAATTGCCTCATCCGAGGATAGGTACCGCTCATTTGGTGGATTGGTCACGTTTTTCAACTTGTGATTCTCTATTAAAATTTCAATATGATAAAAAATACAGAAATATTATACAGAAACAGTATTTTAAGATCTCTGCATATTACGAAATTATTAATTTCATTAAGTATTAATTTTATAAACGCTTTCGTCTGACAATTAATAATGATTGACATACTTAATGACTTTCAAATAACATAGCCAGAACGCATCACCATTGAAAATATGAATTGCCTCGTAAATTAGTAAATGTATATTATTTATTAATTTTCGTTGTCAAAATTTTAATATATGACTAAGCAGTTCAAGATGTCACTGCTCCATAANTTTCCGGAAGTTAAGAATTGAAAACCATTAAACCCTTCAGCTCTAATTAAGCACTCAATCACATGATTGATTTAATAAATGATGTATTCAATAGGCTACTCGCTTGGCAATCGATGCGAAACTCATCAATAATTTAGTGAGATCGACCAGGTAAGTCTAACTTTGGATCAATTGCCTACTTGGTAACAACGAAACAAGGCTGAGTCAAACAGTTGACAAAGTAAATATGATTTAATGCAATAATATGATTCAACGTTAGATTAATACAATTAAGTTAGTTACACTTGAAAGTGTACTTGATACATAATATGGTACCATGTTAGATTAATACAGTTAAGGTTAGTTACACTTGACGAGTGTATTTGATGCATAATATATAACATGGAATGAATTTAATATAAAAGTTATAAGAGAAGCCAAACTAACTCTTGCCCTCTGCTGCTAGGGTGGCGCTCGGCTGTGATTTCCTGCCTTATCATGATTTCTCTGAACATCCAAAATGGCGTCCGGGCGGTTACGATCCAATCGTGTTTATTTTATTATTGGAATGAACAGTTGTTCAATTCCCATTGTTGCTTTCAAATAAGTGCTTACCGTCTGACTCATATCCTGTCGAGGGCGCCCTTTGCTCGGGGCCGATTTATGGTTTCCCGTTGGCAAATCCTATGTGTTATTTGTTGCACTGACATATCTGAACCTGCAGTTCGTTACTAAGCACCAATTGAAAGGAACGAAAAAGCTGATAAACTTGCGAAAAATGGTTCCCTGATACCTGTCTTCGGACCGGAACCTTCATGCGGAATCAGTCGTTCAACGGCTCGAACCGCGGTTCATAACTGGGCAGTTGAAACACAGCTTAGACTGTGGATGCAGCTGCCCGGTCAAAGGTTAGGCAAACTTCTTGTCAAGAAATCCAGTCCTGCTCTAGTTAAATCCCTTATTCACATGAACAAGGAAGATCTCAGGACAGTGATAGGGCTAATCACCGGACACGGCCATGTCCTGAAACACCTAAAAACGGTAGGGTTGTTCAACGGAGACGTAACCTGTCGTTTGTGCGGGGAGACTGAAGAAATTCCCAGTCATGTCATCCTGGACTGTGAGGCTCCGGAGGCGAGAAGAAGAACGGTCTTCGGAGACTCTACTCCAGGACAAAACTTTGTTACTGGCATTGCCATGAAGGTTCTTTCCCTAGTCAAGGGTACAGTGATAGGGCGCCGTTACTACATCTTCGTGGGCTGCACAATGGGCTCTTCTTCATGGCCTTGTGCAAGGTGCACAGGCCATCTGAACCTGCCTATAAGCCCTCTTCTAAACTAAACTAACTAAAGCCCCAATTATAAATAATCATGACTATGATACTCTTATAGAGTTGAGTAATTATAATAACCATAGTTATGACACATTTAGCGCTGAGCAAGATCTATTAATTAAACAACAATTAAAATACTTCAAATAAACTGATAGAAGCAACTGGGATCGTAACACTCCCGTCTCTGCTATACTTTAATGAAAGATTACTCTCGTACGTAATTCCACGGAGTTGTAGTATTACTGAAGGCAATAGTGGCTGGTAGAGTGGGTGGATGGTAATGGGATGTTCTACCATCAAATCGCGGAGACAAGATCTTAATGTCAGCCGCAGGATCATTTGTGGTTAAGCTCATCTTACTTATCTTTAAAGATATTTTTTTCATACATCTTGGTTTTTAAGTGATGCGTTTTATTGTATGCAGTACTGTACAATCACCGGGAAATAGTATCAAAAGGGGTATTGTATAGCATCATAAAAATTTTATTCACTAAAGGACTTTTGAAATGAAATATACAATGTTTACATATTTAAATTTACAGGAAGGTATTGAAATATAATAACTTGTAAATTTATAGTTTTATTCAATACAAAAACTCGTCTCTAATTCATCATCATAAATTCATACATATCAAACTCAAAAACTAAATGCAAATTTGAGAGTTAATATATAACACAGCATGATATTTACTCTTACATTTATGTCTAGGAACTCTCAAATGATTTTGAAATACCGTTTTCTAATATGTTTCAAAAAATTCGTTCAGTTCTATTCCTCACAAACTATTTCATCGATCGGTAAGAACATTTCTTATATCTTTTCCACACAATTGAATAAAGTATCTTATTCCAAAACACTTTGTCTAATACACAAAACAAATATTTCTCTAACAATATTTTAAAGAAACTTTTGAGCGCGTAACCGATATCAGACAAATCATGATTTTTCTATACTGCACAGGTCCTATTTTTATTGATATATCAATGTTCGTCTAGGATGGCGATATAACTTACAAGGCCTTGTATCACAAAGTCTTTTGTCAATGCATGTTATGCAAGGGTTTCTTGAAACTATTCACAATAGCTTTCAAGTTTTTCCGAATTTTAACACACTGTTTTTCTAATCGAAAAACTACATTGTTGTACACTGATACATTTGAATACTATTTATGAAAACATTGGCCTTCTAAACATTCTTATGACTACCCTTCAACCATTAGTACCCAATCTTTTTATCCCTCCTATTCTGTTGCCTCGAAACTTGCTTCCAACTCTTCACCCTAAGTATTCACATCTATTATTCTCCATGGTAATACAAACAAAATTTTTCTATTTTGTGAATGAATTTAAATTTCTAAAGGATTTGTTGATTTTTTGGAAAAATTTATCATATCTTGCTGGCAATTCCAAGGTTGTAAGCGAATAGAGTTTATTCAAATAATAAATAAAGACGTTTTTTGATAATTTTACACCCATTCCATTAATTCCTTAATCTATCAAAATTAATTATTTTCACAAATAAGTGGATTATGTGTATCTTAATTTAACTTGTATCTTAAATGAACAATGGATGTTTTTTTCGCGTTAATTGTAAGATACAAACTGAAACAAAATGAAAGAGAATTTTAGTCCAGCTGAAAATCATTTAATGAAAACAGGTTAAATTTCATATAGCAGATCAGAAATAACATTCGCATAAATGGGTAATTCATTTTTAGAAAAATCATCAAATAACCTTCAACTCTTGTGACCTTATCTTGTATGTAATAGGGGAAAATATTTTTAATTGTTAATGAAACATAACATTAGTGTCTATTTAGAAAAAAAAAGTATTGGTTGACATCTTGAATATAAAATTTTACTTCTCAAATAAAACATTCATAGAAATGGACAATAGCATAAAATAATTACCGATGTAAATATGCAGACAATTATGAACAACTCTTCAAATAAAATTCCGAATATTTCACGTAATGTGATTTTATTTCATTTGAAAGGAAGCAAGTATTCCAGGATTATGTAAACAAGTTTCTGACTGAAAATCCCATGTGGATCTTCCTCGATTTTGTACATCTACGCGTCTATTACGGTGTGTAAATCGTTAATTGAACCTTATGCTGAAGCATCGGGAACCCCAACAAAAATGAACCATGTCAGAAAACGAATTCTAATGTTGATAGTATTAATGGGAGATGATGAATTCACAAAAGTCTTTCCTCCAAAGGGTGAATGACGGTCTCGCAAGGTTTCTGACATCGCAAGGGGAATGACACAACGTTGCCAGACTACTTAAGAGGTAGCTTCGGTTCTGTGAGGGGTTAGTAGGGACAGTGACAGCAAGCAAGGAACATTCAGTTACAGGCAGCGGATTTATCAACAGGTACGTTACTGTGAAGAATTTCTTATCTTTCAGGGTCATTTTACCAAAATTATGAGAAAAGAATTTTCAAAGCCTGTTTTTCATTTTATTTTCATTTTGCTAATCCCTTTGTTTGGATAATTATTACATAATACGACCCAGTCTCCAACGTATATTATGTCACAAATTAAATAGTTCACATTAATACTGAACAGGTAAGCAATTATAATACTTCAATTACATTAATACTTCATTGCTCATTCATATTTCAATACATTAATACTTCGACCAAGGTATGCAATTTAAAAGGCAAATTAATAACTCCGTGTCATTTTGCATAACGGGAATAGTATAGACTGACAATTCAAGTCGAAATGTTGTAAAAAGATGAATTATTTAATTTGTGAAACATATTGTCTGTGGATATCAACGGATAGTATTATTTAATAATAAATTTTATTTGGTTTCTTGGTACTCTTGACTTTGATAATAAGTTCGTTACGGAACATCTGAATGCAAGGTGAACATACGATTTCAACTGAGTTTTGCTCATTCCCATTTCACATTCTAGAAATAATGCACGCATTTCCCCCACTAACATACTACATTATTTTACTTCATTATTAATCATCACTGTATGTTCGTTGGAAAATAATATTTATAATGAAAGCTCGTGATTCACAAGTAAAAAAAGTGACATGGGTGTTTTAGTGTACCTAAGAAAAAATAAGCTTGAAATTGTTTTAAGTTCAATAAAAATAAAATAATATAAAATAATTTGAAATTCTAGGTGGTTCAACTTGTGCTTAGGTCGTGATTGTTACAAAATAAGAACGCAATGTTTAGAAAAAAATTATTTTCTGTTCAAATTACTTTCCTTGAACGTTGAGCCATTTGAAATAATTTTCTGAAGGGATGTTCTTTATTTCGTTAACGAATACTTTTGTATTCAAGTGAAAATACACACTACGATTTTATTAATAACAAATAATTGATATTTGGTTTCTGCATTTTAATCAGTTGTAATGCCTTATAGATACAACTCGTAATAATTTATATGAATTTCATTTCGATAAAAAATAGATTTTCCTCCAGAATATAATTTTGCAATTTGCACAAATCAGTCTAATGGTGTAAACAAGAGTCGCAAGACTATTGTATGCATCAAGGGAAATAAGCAGAGGCAAATATTACTAATAAACACTAACTGAAAGCCTGTTTGTTTTGCTCATTACTTTGTTTATCGTTAAGAGTTCCAAGTCAATGTCTAATTAGAAATGTCACTTAGAAACCTATTTTGATGCAAATATTATGAGTAACATACGACGTTCTGAGAACTGGAACAAATGCTATTTGTATCAAGTCGTGTGCAACGTAACTAAAAACATATTTCGAGAATTTTGTTTGTGTGTTTATCGGTAGACTTATTTACAAACTGATGAAGAATTTTACATAATCATTAGGAAGCACATAAGTGAAACGGCAAATTTTATATTGTTTCAAAACACTAAGGGGAACAAGAATGTTAATTAGTTTGCCATATTAAAAAAAATAGATCATTTACCTATGACGCACTCAAAAACACTATTCAATAAGATTTATTTTACTATTTCAGTTACCTCTGCTCCTCACACGTATTCCAGTAGAATTTATTCTCTATTTCATCAGTATTACTAGTATTTTCAGTGTTTTGTTACAGATCAAAGAATGCGTATTTGTCTATCGGAAGGGATCAACTTTAGCTGGGAAATAATATTAAGAATATTATACTGACCCATACGTACCGTTATGGAGAAACATTATATATTTTCAATATCATTCGTTAATTATTTGCTTTTCAATATTTGGTGTTTGATAACCAGCTTTTTACATTTAAAACATTTTTTTTGGAACTTAGATGTATTACTAATTCTTGTTTTATTTTTTCCCCTTAAAATCTGAATTGTAGTATCTAAAAATAGGTTCTTCGTAATTACGAGCTACAACATTATTTTTGGTATAACATTCTCTTCATTTCTTCTGATACGATGAGGGAAGATTTTATATAATAATATAATTACTCTCTTTCATTCTTTTGTTCTGAAGTGCAAGTGCAAACTGTCTTAAATTACTCAAAATTCCATAGTAAATTACCATTTATTAGTATTACAACCCGTCTCAATTGACTCTCGGGGTAAAATATTGCTTGCTCTAATGAATGACCATTTATTTTAGGAAACGTGGATTTAATTGATATACACTTTTGGTCGGTCTAGTTGTTGACTCAAAAACATTTTGATGCGGCAACGTTTTGGTGTAGAATCATTTTCCTTTAAATCATTAACGGATCAAAGTCATCCTAATATGATCTTATATATTAGCATTACATTGATTTCATTGCCCTATACGGTGAGTTCCAGTAAGCAATGAAATTTAATACCATGGATTCCACCAATTCTTCTTTGTTAACTCTTTCTAATTGACTTTACGGTTATCATACCCAATGAATCATGTGCATTCCTTAATTTTATTTCCACGTAGGAGAGAGTATTAACTCAATATCAGTCTGCCAATACTTACTCATTACTTTTGGCTGTATTTGGATGATAGTTCGCAATTTGTGGATCGTCGTATTTGACTTATGACACTGATTCCTAGTACTGGAATTGTTTAAGAAAAGCATTATGTGTAGTTTAAGAATTTGCATTCAGTGTACAGTTTAAGAATTTGGCAGCCATTACATCAGGTCATGCCATCATTGCAATTTAACGAATGGAACTCGTTTCCTTACAATAATCTTCTTTGTCCATAATGCAACACTTCATACATTTTTGCAAAACTTCTATATTTGGACATTTGTTTTCATATCCTTTATCATCCCTCAGCGTTCATGGATGTAAAATTTTTGAAATTTTCAATAAATTATAATCATAAATTGTTTTGTTGCAGGACCGTCCAACGAAGATCTAACCATGAGTGGGCCGCCCAATATGATATGGGACTACGTAGCCTTCGTGGCGTTCCTGGTGTTCTCCACAGCGTTGCCTCTGTGGAACAAGTGTGGCGAAGGGAAAGACCGCACCAAGGCAGCGTATGTCTTCGCCACCGGATCGCGTGTCTCCACCTTCGCAATGATGCTTTCTATTGCCAGAGGCACGCTAGGGGTGCGCTCCGTGTTGGGTGAGTGAGATTGACAAAGTATATGAACTTTAATATGCAAGTGATTTTATAATACTTAATAATGGCTATTATTTTCTAAATTTTCGACAAGTTTAAATTTCATTGTTGTCTACATTTGTTACCCTGATTTTTTTCCGTGTAACATAGGATTATTACGTACAGGGGACATTATATTTTATGGATTCTTTTACTATCTTATTTTCTCACTACTTGTAGGTATAGATCGTAATTATTTACCAATCCAACTTCAACGAATTAAAAAAAAAAATTGCAACGTTACTATTTAGATGCATTTCATAAATCATAGTAAAAGTTACTATTTCTAATCCCTTATCTACCTTCCATAATGCACATGTAACATTACCTCTTAAACCCCTTTCCTAACTATTACGTGACACTCGCTTTCTCCTGTCGCGTTCCGAGCAAAATGTTTCCGTTGATTTCTGAAAAATGTGTGGACATTTATTGTCACACTGAATTGTTTGTTTCTTATTGTTTATTACTCCCTCTCAGACGTATAGTACAAGTTATATACTTCAAGTTGAAAGAACTCCATAAAATAAACCCTAAAAAATACACAAGACTAAAATAAATAGAATAAACACAAGACTAAGAAACCCCACCCTAACACCCCTTCTCTCAGGTTACGTTACGTAGTTAATGGGTATTCGTCTCCTAATTTAGAACAAGAAATGCAATTCGAGTATAATATCTCATAGCAGTTACACTCAATAATTTGTGTCATACCTTTATTAAATTATCTTATTAGTCATAGGAGATAGTTATGTTACATGAAGTGAATTATTTCTTCCATCACAGGTTATCCTTCCGAGTTGTACTACCGTGGAACAGCTATGTGGGAGACATTGTATGGGATGGTCTGTGCCTATCCAATAGTATGCTTTGTCTTCCTACCTGTGTATTACAGTTTGGGGATTACTTCTGTTTATCAGGTCAGTTAATGATTTCAATCAACTCATTTTTAAGTGTGTGAAGACTTCTGGAATTCATCCACATTCATAATTTTCTTCAGCATTCATTACATATCTCTTTAAAGTTAGATGCCGATGAGAATTAAACACATTTTATTTATCGTGTATGTATGTATATATGTATGTATGTATTGCTGATCCTGCCCTTATCTTTTACTATAAACGCTTTACAGTACCTGGACTTACGCTTTAAGTCTCGCCTGGTACGCTGTTTGGCATCCGCAACATATGTGGTGCGGTCACTTCTCAACGTGGCAGTTACTGTATTCACACCATGCGTAGCCCTCAAGACTGTTATCGGATTGCCTTATTGGACATCCATCGTCGGCATCACTTCAGTCAGTGTATTCTTCACGTTATTGGTAAGTACACATTTGGTACTTCTCTTTCCAATATGATGTATTTGAATCCAGTTATATCGCAGATTCTGGTGTTTACAAAATTAATAACGTTCCGTGTCACTAGGTATCGTATTTGATTTAAATGTGATTTTTGTTTAATTTTTCATCTGTCTCTTAAATGATAAGGAGGCTGCAAATTGTCGGAGTTTCTCCCTGTCAATTTCTTTCACGCTCTTTATATCGCTTGTTAAACATTTGCTGTATATTTACGGAAAATTTAAAGAAAGGATAGTTATTCAGCTGTTTATTAGTTAACTAGTTGGTGATTTTACTTGCAAACTTTTGACTTTATTTTACGTCTGTACGCACGTATATAACTGATTGAGCAGAGGGTTCGCAAAGGAGCAATGCGATAAAAACAATATTTGCGATACAAAACAATATTTTAAATTTATCGAAACGTTGACAGTAACTTTTGCTGATGACCAATCTTAGGATATTAAAGGATATTATACATTTAGCATATAGTTCGTTGGAATAAGAAAAGGTATTTTAGTATTATTATATTAAATCTTGTGAGACTTCCTCCCTGCCGATATCGTCGTTATAATGCATTAAAAATATGTTTCACTTTACAATGTATTTTATGTCTCGCTCTATAAATTCTCTTTTGTGTTCACAGGGAGGTTTGAAGGCAGCCATCCATGCTGATGTGATACAAGGTGTAGTAATGATAGCTTGTTCGATTGCTATCATTGTGCAAGGCTGTATTAGCGCAGGTGGAGTGGAGAATGTCATTAATGTGGCCGCTGAGAATGGACGACTGCAATTTTTCAAGTGAGTTATGTGACAAAGTAACACACATACCTGAAATTTTTTGCTTTCCCATTGACTGTGACGTTTTGTAACTTTATAATTGTTGATACAGATAATTGAATCATTCATGTATAACGTACAGTTATTTCATGGTTGTGCACTTTAAGCTATTAATTATAGCAGTGTAACACCTCGCAAAATATATAGAAAGCTACCTCACATTCTTTTCTAATTAGTTCCTTTACTACTCTGGAAAAACGTATTTCGATGACGGCATTTTCTTGGTTTCCAAATTTTTATTTTAGTTTTTATAATTGAAAGAATCGGAACATACTTGAAACGGAAAATGTGAAAATGTAAACAATGATTAAAAGTCATACACAAGGAATATCGGAAGGAATAAAGTCATAATAGGAAATCGTTGACACATCTTTTAACTCTCTAAAGCACGTTACTTCATTTGTGTGGTTTACCCCCTCCAGTTACATAGAAAGATACGCAAATTTTCTGGGATATTTGCGTATTAATGAACAGGATTATGATTCTTCCAGTTTTGATATGGACCCTACTGTTCGTGTATCAACAGTATCAGCGCTCTTTGGTCAACTCTTCATGTCTCTTTCCATCTTTGGTTGTCAGCAGAGTTTCGTCCAACGTTACGTCAGCATGGAATCGCAGAGGGCTGTGATTAAGTGAGTACAAACCATGCATTGTTCATTTCCTCTGACATTTATCTCTCAATTTATCTCGTGAATTTTATATAACACTCGTAATAAGTAGTAAGTTACACGCTTCTTCTATTGTGGGAGTTAAGGACTCTGAATGTTGATGTTATCTACCTCTCTCAGCGACGAATGATACTATGACTATTTCAATTTTTGCTTTATGTGAAGGGGAGTATACTAAAATAATGATTATTTTAAGAAAAAGTCATTGGTACAATCAAAATAGATTCTTATTTTTTATCAAAATAATTTCCCCTGGAGAATTGTATTATTTGTCACTCATTCCAGTATCTCCCGGTGCTCATCTGTTTTCATAAGCCTTAAATGTTATTTAATTCCTTGTGAACTTCATGCTTGGTCTTATTCCTTTAACAGAGACTGCCTCACATTGTTCTTTGCTATCTCCCTTATTTGATTAAACTTACTGACAGGTCATCATCCCTATCTTACCCGATTGTACTGATGCTCAGTCAAACTTGCAGTTTGTAGACGTGATTTTGGTTTTCTCTAGAGGGTTTCCTTTCTTTAGACTTTAGGAACGCTGACCCCTGCGCTAGGCACGAGGTGATAGGATCTGATATGGGAGTTGTAGGACCTAATTCGCCTGATTCTCCTACAAAAATGTCTGGGTAGAGTGACCCTACCATTAGTGAGGCTTCCCCATATTCTCTGGCTTTATTCAGGTGCACTAATCATCTGCACATAAGTATGTGGAGGTATACTTTGGGATGTTATTCATTCTCATGCTTTGTAATTATTCTCTCAATCGGTGAATTGAGTTTCCTAACGCCTCTCATTCGGAGCTATCTCTGGAGCATAACAAAACAATATTGACTTCTAGAATCACCTCCTAAAATCGAGTGTAAGAATTGTAATCGAAAAATTGATTAGATGTCATCTCAATACTTGTTATATATCAACTTAAAATATTTCAATTTATATATGTCGAAGAAATAAAACAATCCCTGCCAATTTGCGTACCGATTCGCAGTACTTATTCTAGATTTCCTTCTCCGTAAATGTAAATAACTGTGAGAAATATCTGTTAAACTATTCTAGTTTTTTATAAAAACCGTAAATTCACTTACTGGATATAAAATTGTTTGTGGTTTCGATTAGTATGGAATTGGACTTTATAAAAGGGGATATTGATTGCTAAAACCATTTTCCCGGCATTTTCTCAATGAGAACAGAATGGGAAAATGGTCATGACTAATTTTCTTTGCTTTCTTACTTTCGCCTCAAAGAACAAGTTTGTTTTTTCTACATGTTCGCTCTCAGTTTAGTTGTTATTGTCAATCAATCATTATTATTAAAATATAACGATTGATTACCATGAACATAATTTAATTCATACTTTTTATTTTAGGACACTCATAGGAAATATCCCAGTAGTAGTGACGTTGTTCAGCCTGTCTTGGGTAGCTGGCATGGCTATCTATGCCAGTTATGTCAATTGTGATCCGTTGAAGTTCGGATATATTTCGAAGATTGACGAAATTGTACCTTTCTTTGTTGAAGAAAAATTTATCAACATGCCTGGAATCCTGGGAATTTTTATGGCAGTTCTTTTCAACGGTGCTCTTAGGTACTTGATGTCAACAATTTATTATTTATAAGTTTGCTGATAATTCATTTTTTATTTCGGTGACTGTAGTGAACGTAGTGACAACGGGTTTTGATGTGTTGAGCAGGAAGAAGATTGGATTCACAACCTGTTACATTGCATACAAACATAAAAATATCGAAATTTTTTGCGAATCGGGGGCTGTATAAACGAAAACAGAAACATTAACTTGGCAATTAATATAATGCGTGACAACAGAATGTCTGTAGTGGAATATTTGGGGCAGTTTCTAAGCTACGTAAGGGAAAAAGGGAGAAAGAAATGAAGGAGATTATAATGGTTGGGCAAAATGCAACGTGATACTGCCGGTTTTTTTGCTTTCTATGTTACAGGTTACGAATCTTCTTCCCACGTATGGGTGAAGAAAGACTATTTTGTAAATACTTTTTCTTATATACTCGATTTGTAAATACTAATTTTGTAATAATTCTTATAGACTCTTGTCTTATGTAAATACGTTTGTAATTGTCTTTTGTAAATATTGTCTCTTGTAAATATATTTTCCATGTACAGTCTTTGTGTCCTGACCGTTGGTTTTCCGTGGTTCCCAACGGTACTCAATGAATTAGTAAGTTGCATCTATTTCAGATTGAAGAGACTATTACAGTATTGCAAACGTTTATAATATAATAATAATTAATTTTCTATCTATGCATAACTAAATTTAATATTACGGCATCAGAAAATAAAAATATCAATATTTCTATGAAAAATGTAGATGCAACAGAACAATTCATTGAGAGTGAGTACAGGGGCATGTAACGCACATCCCACTCCTTTATTTTCCTTATATATTCCTCTCCACATTTATTTTCATTATATTTAATGCTGTTAAAAGAATACTAGATGTCATTTACAATCCGTTGTATGAATGATAAGTAAACATTTATAATAAATCGTTCTAATTGAGCAATTTATTTCAGCCTCACTGTCTCAATTATCAATTCCTTATCTACTGTCACCTGGGAAGATTTCTTTCTGCAAATTCCTCACTTCCAAACGTTTAATGATCGCAAGCAGTTAATTGTCATTAAACTCATTGGTAAGTCCATGAACGTATTTATAAAATTATAATGTAATAGAGCGACAATTTTGTTGATGTACCAAGTATATTAGCTAACGTCATAATATTATATAATTTTATACATTTTTATGATTACTAAGTAGAAAATTTTACCCCATTTGATTACGGTTCAATATTTCTTTTTAACTTCGGACCCTTATTAAATAGAAATAGGTGTCAAACAATAAAATAACAGTTTAGAAAAGAAATTTTGCTCTATGCAGTAAGAATTATAATGAATTGTTTGACTGACATAAAAGTATCATGTGTTCCAGTTTCTCTCTAGATTCCGCCCTAAATCGTTATAAATTTATTGAAAAATGTGTAATGTTTCAAATTTATTAAATTATATGAATATTTAATCAATATACAGTTTTTCACATATGTACAGCCATTATCACTGGACTTTATTAAACTCAAACACTCTTTTCATTTTCACGGTTAGATTTATGAACATATATTTGTGAAACAAACGAAAATATATACTCGTATCGGATAAGCCATGACTTCAGAGACAAAGAGCTGAAAATAAACTATGAATTTATGTATTTTGTGTTGTATTCACTACCATGAAGACGACTGATCCTCAGAAAATAAGTCTAGAGATCAGTATACCAATTCTTCAATCATGTCACATGTTTTCGTAAAAACGTCCGAAATTTGTAAGGATACTTTTTATACTCTACCATTTCTTCCATTTATTTTTATCGCCCATCTTAACCGATTTCGTGTTTTCACCGAATGTGAATAATTATAATATAAATGTCATTAATTTATATGCTGCAGCATAAAATCCAAGATTTACTTTTTTTACAGGTGCTGTCTACGGTGTTTTTATCATTGGAATAGCTTTCGGAGTAGCTTTGTTTTCCGGAGTAATTGAATCTTCGATGATGATGACATCAGCAACCAGTGGACCACTTCTTGGAGTTTTCCTCTTGGCAATGCTCTTCCCATGCTGCAATTGGAAGGTAAGATCCGTGTTTTAAACTTCGTATAAGATATTTTAAAAAGTTGTTGTTAGTGGTTTAGTTAGCATAATGGTAGCCGGCGTTGGGCGAAAATAAGTTAAACACACCTAATGACTTCAGTAATGGGAATTATAAATCTTTTGTTGCTTCGTAGAATAAAGCAATGAAAACACATTTTACTAAGTGTCTTTTTAAGTTTTTTGTACCAAATTTGTGGAGAAGCGGTAATCTCTGATGATCACAGAAAACTTTGTTCTGTTATATTAAAGATGAGTAATTTAAGAAATTTCATTCGTGCCAGACTCTTATTTGAAACTTCGTTTAGAGATTCCATTGGGTAAAGTACACGTGACAAGGAATACGTGACGCAAAACATGTTATCGTTTGATTTTTGAAATCCTTGAATTAATAGTAGTCTCATTATTATTACTTTGCGACCAATACAATGCTAGAAACGCTTTTACGATTGACAGCACATCCTACTTCATCATATAAATGATTATCATATGTTTACATACGATAAAAATCATATTATGATCAATTAGACGAAAAAGAATAGTCTAATAGGCCGTAGTTGGCAGAATGCATTAATGTGAAGGCAGATTACGTCTAAGAGAGAGTGTGTCCGATCACCGCCATTTTCCGTCAAATAAACACGTTATTCAAATATACATATAAAGACTCTCTTTCGGAAAAGATTAATTAATTATGTGTAATTTGATTTGAAAATACATGTAGAAGTATTATGACACAAATTTATTGAAATATATTTAGAAATCCATATGAATTTATTGCATTCGCTCCAACTTGACGGAAAAATGACGGAAATCTGGACACGCATCGGCCACACTCTCTCTAGGCGCACTCTGATGTGTCGGTTTTAGCGTCACCATCACTCGGCTTTTGCTCTAAGTTAGTTGATGACACTTTGAGTATCTTTACAAGGTAATGTATTTCTCGAGATAATATTGCGTGGGAGGTCAGGAATTTAATACACAACTCGGATCTCGATACAATAATCTTTTGAAAGATCAAAATCCTTTTCTTGATGGCAAAAGTAATCTCTATAACCACATTCAAATTTACAGGGAGCAGCATGGGGCATGATCGTCAGCCATATCCTCACCTTGTGGGTGACGTTTGGAAACCTCACGATGAAGGCTGAACCCATCTCACTATTGCCGCTCAGTGATGCAGGTTGCACGAACACAACGTATGCACATCTAGGACCCCCAGAGACAACATTCCTTGTCGATCCCGATGAATTGTACATTACGAATAACACAGATGTTGATGATGTTATTTCAGTCAGTAAAGAGCCCGAGTGAGTAAAAGTTTTGCTTCTTTAATGACGTATTTTAGTTTATAATTGAATTAAAAACAATATTATTTAATCAATACTAAAGAACATTTACTTAAAACTGTCTTTAAAATTTCAGAGACTTCCTTACCGAGTTATATTCCGTTACCTACATGTATTATTCGCTGTTTGGTTGCTTTATGACTTTATTTCTGGGAATCGTGATAAGTATGATCACTGGTAAGTTGACGGATACGTTTTAGTCATATAGTAAAATTAATGTATTTTTTTATTGTGATTCTTTATTCATTACAGGTACTTCGGAAGAAGACGCTTATGATGAAAAACTAATTCACCCCTGGGCACTGAAAATCAGCAGATACTTTCCCGGCCCTCCAAGAAAGTACGTGGCGGACAAAATCACAAGCCCCGATAAGCACGTAAATCCTCCTTGTGATAGATATATCCCGAAAGAAATTCCTCTGCCGGACAAAAAACCACCTGTTTGAATATCTCCAAGGAAAAAGGCGTCAGCTGTTATCATTTGTATTGATGTATAGTGCCTTCAAACATTAGCCAGCGTGGTTATTATTGTGTACTTAGCCACAACTTGCCTTCATCTTGTACTGGATGAGAATGTTGACAAGTTTGTGAAAAAAAGTGGTGTGTTTTAAACTCGACATAAAAGCATCTCTCAGGACTTGTTAGATAGATAGATGGCGAATATACGTGTGTATATTGCGAGTTTGACAACTGTTGAAGAACATATAATTAGACTGAAAATGACCGTTCTCTACTTTCAAAGAACATTGATAACTACGAGTATTAACTCTTATGTTCCTTGTGTGACTTCATTGCGTAACGTATTTTATTTTAAAGTACCTAGTCTTACATATAGATTAGTGTGTCATAGATAAATTACAAAGATCTTCATATTGTTCCCGAAATTGTATATTGGAAGAAGGAGAGCAACAATCAGAAGTGATACTAATCAGGTGCTTATAAAAACAATTTACGTGTGCCTTATAAAATCAAAAGAAAAGAATATTGAAAATTCTGAAGAAATTCTTTAGAAGACAAAGAAATTTTTGCACACAAGTAATTTCATATGAAAATGTGTTTAAAATTTTGTAATACAGGTAGTCTTTTTAATTTGGAGAATATGTAAAATGTAATTTTCGTTCTCCAACAGAAAGTACAATCCACCCATATCTATGTATGAGCATTGACATGGCTGAGGCTGAGGCCAAGACATTTTATTGTTATGATGAATTTGTGTTGCAAAAAATGTGTGACAAAGAAGAAAAGGATATTACTCAGCATATATTTCATTTTACCTTTATTTAATATTTACAATACCTAATGTATTTATGTACAAATTTAGATTACTAAATATTTAAGAGAAAGTAAATTCTGTAGATTTGTTTGATTATTAATTCTTTTCTGAAATGTGGATACTATCTTTGTAGATGGATATAAGAAATTAATTGATTAGGTTTTATGGACCAAATGTTTATGACAAAGCACAAATTTTGTTTTTTTTCACAATACTTTTCACATAATATATTTTAATGGTGATATTTTCTTCTCATCTTTGGAATGGGGGTTTTTAAACAAAAAGCCAAAATAATACTATTCTTTTACATTTTATATACTGCACAAATAAAAATTATTGTGTGACATAGATATTGTGGTCAACAATAACGAAATAAAGGTTATTTGTAGAATACGAAAGAAAAACATTGATGTGTACATTTTTTTATGTAATTGCATGGATACATTGTATCTAGCCATCAATTTTATGATGGCTACCTATTTAAAATAAAAGTATTAATTTTTTAATTTCAATATTTTTTTCGTGTACTTTCCTTATTCGTCAACTTTTTGGCTAATAATATGCACATGACCTTTATAATATTTGATGGTTGCACAATACGTTGTATAACCTCTTTAGTCCAGTATTCTATAAAACAGAATGTTCAATAATACAGTATCGTCGGCACTTTTCGTTAATTAACAAAGAATGCTGTTTTTAATTAATTTTTTAACGCCTTTTGCAAAAATTTGTGATCGTTAAATAAATTTGTAGGATTCCTCTCTATCATGATTCTTTCTTGTTTGTAATGTATATATTTACTAAAATGATTAAACAGACATAAATGATGTGGATGGTTAATGATTTAATTAAAATGAATTGCCTGAACTTAGTAGGACGTCTTATTTTGAAAGAAATGGCAACGCTGTGATACCATTCGTATTTTACGTGGAGGGAGCTACTGAAGTCGCGTACGTGTAGCACTAGTGTATTTGTAAATGAGAAATGTAGAGAGATATTGAAGCTTATCTACGTGGAGCGATAGGAGGTAGGAGGTGATTGGTTGACTATTTTTAGTAGGTGGGCAGCTTATCTGGGTATACCAACAACTTGGCCCACGTGGAGGGGTTAGTGGGAGTAGTTAGTAATAGAGTAATTGATACTAGGAGCAGATGACTAGAGGAAGGAGGGTTCACTTTTCAGTAGTCACAGAAATATGAACTGAGACATTAATGTGAAAACTTACAATTTTTTTTTTCTGGTGCCATCGGGAATTGAACCCGGGATGACTTGGTGATGAGCAAAAGAACGCTTCCACCTAAGCCACCGGAGGGGCTTTTGTGTAACACTTTGACAGAGCGTGCCAGAGTGAATGCAATAGATCGATAGTACGTTTACTGTCGAGAGATCGAGGTCTGATGGCGGTCTGCTGGTCAGCATCAGTACAGAGATGTAGAGAAGAGCATGGCTGGTGGTCGGGCTGAGCGCGAGGTCGCAAGCTCATGGAGAGCAAGCGTGAAGGTTGAGAGCTACACTTGACTTCAAGTAGAGCCTCATGATAGTGGGCTAGCGAGCAGAGAAGACAGTCGTACCTGCTCAGTAGACCTATCTGCTGAGGCGGGTCCAGCAAGTGATCGGGGGGGGGGGGGCGAAACTTAGTCAACTTTGCTCGCCCCCTCCCGCGATAGTTTCGTCTTCTGAGGAATCACTCGTTTTATTTGTGGCAGCGGAAGTATTTATTTTGTTTTCAGTCCCATACTTGCATTTGCTTGGTGCTTTTGAAATGTACTGCTATATAGAATAACTGCGCCGCATATAAAAATCCTTTATATATGGGACGAAAAGCAATGGAAAAGATAACTAGTGACTAGTAATACAAATCCCGGTTATGTTAACCACGAACAGGATTCTAGATATTGTAAATCAAATGATAAAATATATTTAACTAGTTCGTTAACACGCTCCTGTATGTATTTTACAAAGTAAAGTTAGATTCCTGGGGTGGGGGCGTTCGCTCCTTCGCCCCCCCCCTGGATCCGCCACTGCCTATCTGTTGCTTCTTTCTTTGTCGAATCTAATTGCATTGCTTTATAAGTCAATCTTTAGTTCTGATCACATCAACTTGTGATTATAAATTCGCCTGAGTATACATTACTCCCTATTATCGTACAGGAGGCAAGGACAGCTTCAGCGAGGTTGCTCATCCACACGGGTCCCTGATCGTGGTCATTCTCCATGAATACATAGGCCAGGCAAAATAGGATTACATCTCTGATTAATTCGCGGAAAGCTGCAAATGGTTTAAATCTTTTCTTACAAAAGAATAAATTGCACCAATTGCAAAAACCTGGTTAGTATAATGATAAATGAACCATTTTGTTTAGAATCTCAATGTATTGAATTGTAATGTGCATTAATGTCCATTGATTCAGAAAAATGGAATCTGTATTTAAAGAAAATACTGGTACATACTTTGTTCCCATGCTGACAAATATGTGGGTAACCTGGTAAGCATTAGGATATAAGTAAAATATTCAAGAATCGATTGATTCAAGATATTAGATTTGATAGTTCTCCAAATAAAAATTGTATTTGTTGTTTTTAATGTAATACATTTTACATAAGAAATCTGTCTTTCAGAGTCAAGAATATGCATCTTTTGATAAGAATGTAAAAAATAAGGTTTTTTGAATTTACATAGTTACCACATTAGGAATTTTAAATCAAATATGCTCATTCGATGTACAACATACAGTTCTTATTAGTGTTATCTTCTGAGGAAAGCGTCACATGCGATTTATCCGGGAGATAACGAAAAAATAAAATTTTAACTCATTACGTTGAAATGTTATTTGATAACCTATGTAGCAGAAGCTAAATATTATAATTAACAGTGATAGCTATTAACAGTGCTAACTACCCATTAACAGTACTAACTACCTATGAACAGTGATAACTAAAGGAATTATAATTTGAATATTAATATAACCACCCCTCCGTAAAAGACCAGAATATTCATTATGAACCAAGTGACTAACAATCAAGAATGTTCTGGTTACTTGAATTTGCCCAGACTAATGACTAACAAAGTGCATAAGACTGCAATGTAAAATTATGAATAAAAGTGGCAAATTCAGAACAAGTGAAGAAATACACTAACTTTAACCAATCACAAAATTAGATACAGGTGTTGGTAACCTAGGCAACACCACTTGTTATATAGAGAACCAGACCTCACTTCAGAGTGAGCTCTAGACCCTAGCACATCGCTTCCGATCGCACCGAATACTAACATGTGTTATACGTGCATCTGACCAGATATCTTGCGTCTCAGTCCTAACAACACATAACAGTAGCGTCAACTCTTTACTAATATAAATGCTAATAACATTTTTAGTGAACATAATAACATATCGAAGTCAGCCTAACTTTAATTGACAATTCCACAATTGTGTATTTGCTACCAGTTCAATAACAATTAAATTCAGTGCTTCATATCCTGTGAAGAACTTGTGACCATAGTGCTAAGAACGGTCAACACAACAGTGCCAAGTGAATTCACCAAGCTGTGAGTAAGAAACTGATACATTGTATGGTCAGGAATTGTTTATAACTCTCTAAGCATTTGACGCTTCTCATTTGCAACAGACTTATTGACTTTACGACTCTTCCAGCAACAATATTACTGAGATCTTCAACATTTGTTATAAATTCAGTATTTATTTCATAATTGGATGTGTAGCAGCATATTATCACTCAGAACTGCTACATATTATCACTCCATATGTGTTATTACTCACTTGCATAAATATTACATGTGATCACACGGAAGACATTCTGTGTTAAAGATATCGAAAGCAAGACAAACGAATGTTTGTTTACTCCAAAGAACGACAGATGTGTACGCGTTCCTAGACAAGAAATGATGTTGTATTGACAAGAAATACGAACGCTGTTAGGAAGGTTCCAGAACAGCGACAAAGGATTCTCTCGACGAATCAGAAGGTTACCAAGGTGAAATTATTTTGTTGATCAGCTAGAATTCATTCTGACTAGAGACCTCCTGCCGAGCAGACCTCTGTGAAGCGCAGACCTCTGTGAAGCGCAGACCTCTGTGAAGCGCAGACCTCTGCGTCAAACGTTTATCGACGACCGGTTCACGAATAACCGAGACGAAATCCCTCACCATCCGAGCTCGAATCAACTCAAATTCGTGATTGCTGCAGGTTACTGCAAAAACATTGCATTTTCAGGAATTGCTGACGATTTGTCGTGCCCTTCTGTCGTTGGCCCCACGTTATATGTTATACTTTCCACGTTATACGTTATACGTTATACGTTATATGTTATACGTTATATTTTCCACGTTATATGTAATATATTTTTCTTTCTACGAGCATTCAGTTTTCGTGCACATTTAATAAGAATATAACTCATCCGTTTCCTGATTTTTAACTTATTTATTTTGAAGGGGATTTTGTTATGGAACAACGCAGTTGAGACCTGTGAAGTAACGAAATAAATCACCCCGACAGATGCTTCATTCGTTTGACATGTTTCACAACAAATCAAGTATTTCTATTTTCTTATATTGTATGTGTTTTCTTCTCGCGTATATGTTTCTAAAGTGTCTAAATGATACACCCATGTTTTATTCATTGCTTTCATTGTACATGTGTATTTATTGACACACTGTTTCTTATGTATACGTTTGTATTCTTAACTATCTCCATGATTCCTTTACAAACCATCATTTGTTTGTTAACTTGTTGTGTTTAACATTAATCTCAGTCTTCAAAAACTTAATACTTTTATCAAGGAATATTTGTGTACTGATTCCTCTTAAAGTATAGACTTACAACTGGAATAAAAATGTCAGTGTTATTATTGATAGTGACCTTGACTATATCTTNAAGCTTTTAAACACTGCCAATATTGATTTTTTTTTTTTTTTTTTTTTTTTTGGGGGGGGGGTAAAAATTGATCAGCGTTGAACGTGCATTAATTACCTTCAAGTTTTAGAAGTTTACTTGTTAAATAATTCAACATTACTTTGTACCTCGACGGAATACCTAAAACCTAAAACTCTGTGTTCTTGTTCATATAATACATTTAACACAAAAATACAAAATATAATACAATACAAAATAAATATAATACAAAAATGAGGACAACAACATACAAGCGCTATTTTTGGGCAAAATGAAAAAAAATCGTGGCTTCTGAATTTACCCAGAACTTTAACCTGTTGACGGAATTTCACATGTAATATACCTATTCAACGCGGAATGTAATAAACTTTAATTTACACACTATCAATTCTTTCATAAATGCGTCTTTTTCGAGTTGTTTTTGAAAAACAAACAAAAAAATCCGAAATTCTCGACGTGAGCCCCCTTACCTGGAGCACGAGGAGAAAATTGGTGCAAACTGCAAATTACTCTGTTTACATTTGTAAGGTTAAAACCATTTCCAGCTTTCCGTGAAGTAATAGGAGACACAACCATTTTTTGGCCTTTGTTTTACGGTCTAATTAGTGTTGTTCACTCATTGTTTCTCATTTTTTAAAAATTCCCTAACGCGCAATACCTTTGATCCCGAGAGCGCAGGATTAAAGAGGTTAGATTTTCATGTTTAAAGAATAAGTCCAAAAGAATAAGTCATGGTGGAATTGCAAAACGTACTGACCACAAATCAACTGTCAAATTGACAATCACTAAAAAAAGTGTTGCTAATTTAAAAACCAAACCTCTAAAAGCACTCTTTAATTTATTATAAAAAGTATCCGTGAGATTTTAACTAAAAATAGTTGTATGCATGTNAGATGAATCTCTCTGAGAGATGAATCTCTCTTGGAGCTGTCTCTTATACACATCTAGATGTGTATAAGAGACAGTATATATATATATCATTACATTACTTATTTACTATATAACTACATAAACGCTTTTTTGAGGCTAATAGTCGCATGTGTCATATTCTACCTTACTTGCTAGCTGCGGCATATGAAAGCGCGCACTATCGTCCTATTATTTATATTTTTTTTGTTTCAAAATTATTAACTTATGAATTATTTATTATATGAATAAATTTTATCTTACATCTAAAATCGAATAGATTGCTCCAACAACGGTATTTTCCACGATGTCGAAAGAGCAAACCAATTTCTTAATTTATTATAATAAAGCACAGAATTATAAGATACGAATTATATTATACTACCACCTAAGAAGTATCAAGTGATAGATTGTATTTAGAAAAGGCATAGTGCTCTCATGGAGGTACGATATCGATGTATACAGAATTAATCATGAAATGGCGAAAAAGAAATACGGATATTATATGACTTCTCGTCAATTTTAAGTGGTTAAATGAAAATAAAATTCTTTCTGCTAAATTTTGGATTCTCTCGGCTCTGCTATTTTTTTTTAGATTTTCGTGAAAAATATTCTTCTTACTGTTTAATATTCCAAATTAAAGCGCGTTCTAATTAAGTAAACTTTCTCTATAATTAATGGTTATAGATATAAAATTATTGTTTTGTATTAGCACACAAAGGCGTAAAAATATCTGAACCCAACTTAAATATATTTCCCTATTGTTTTTTTAAGATTGAGATCAGCTTTCAATCAACTTTTCACGACATCGCCAAGTGCCCTATAATTCACGTCAGTGATGGAGTGACGTCTGGTATGTATACTATACTGAGTGTCTCATAAATATTAGTACGAACCTCAAGGGGTCACACATAGATCACATCAAACGGAACGGATTTAGGAACCCATTATTACAGCAAAGGCTCGAAGTTACAATTTTGAAACGGGATGCATGCGTTACACCGAAGGAGCATCAATTGCCGGACACGGTGTACAATTGTGCCATGTGCAGTACCTCATCAAATTCGCCGTTTATAAATATTTAGTCCTATAAATGTTTTCCCATTGGTATCTCTCTCTCATGTCCGTTATTATATTTCTGTTTCCCCTTCTAAGCAATTCTCATTTTTGTTTGTATGTGAACTATTACCCTTTGAAGTTTGTACCAATATTTATGAAACATCTGTATACTAAGGGAGTGACGACGTTGTGGTTTTGACCGACGCGTTTACTGAGACGAAACTCGAGTAAAGGATAAATAAATAAATTCAAAATATATAAATGTATTGTCAAAAGAGATGATAGATCAACTGGTTTTGAAGCCAAGTCGATGGGTGAATAAGACGACCTTTCCAGTTTGATTTGAAAACGCCTGCCGTTCTACGTTCAATAGTTGTTTGACATTTTCTCAACCCCCTCATACTTCTCAGTTTACATGCAGCGGTTCGCCAACCAATGGTTGTAAATTTTTGTTTATTTTTTCATTCTTCTTGACAAAAAATGCAAAACATAGATTGTCAGAAATTCATTAGCGAGATAGAGAGGTGTCCTGCTTCGTGAACACGTGGACGACACAATATAATAATCCCTGTGTACTAAGAAAACGACGCTGGTAAAACATAAGCGCCCTGTTTGCAAATAAAGACATGACGGCAACAGAGAGGGATTAATAATAATAATAATAAAGTGTCTTTATTCTGACGAGAATTAGACCTTAAGGTCTGACTTCCGTCTTACCATTTAAAACATTTACTTTTAAAATTCAAGATGAGAATTGAGAGGATCGTATTTACATTTAACCATGTCTACTCATAACCATTTAATAATTAGTATGGTTCATAACAAAAAAATAATTAAATGAATATAACAATATTAATTAAAATGTGTGCACTCAAGTAATTGGACATATTAGTACTGCTAAAAGAAACACGACAGCAAATATAATATTAATGACAATTTGGCAATAACATCGATCACTATTAAAAAATTGACGAATAACATTGCTAAAATAGAAGCCAATTATCAGCAATACAAGTCATGTCGCGGTTGGGTTCGATAAACATTTTTATCGCGGTTTTTATAACCCGATGCGATGAACGCTTCGATCGAAACCTTTCGTGAGTCACATACTTTAGTTATTCCAGTATTTCCACTTAGCGAAATGGTTCAGATGATTTTCGAAATTTCCTGGTATCAACGAAACTCAACAGACCAAGTTATCTTTGTTATTCAAACTATGAGCTTCAGTTGCCAGTGAAGAAAACAATAGCTCTGGATTCGACGGAGATTATGATAAGTATCAAGTAACACAAAAAATTACAAGCGTACATTTCTGATTTTTGAGCTATTTCTCGTCTGCTAATGGTGATATAACGATTACTGATGGTGGTATGAAAACGAAACAGGTAGGTTGAAATTCCTTTTTTCCTTTAAAACTTGAAATTTTAACCAATCACAACGAAACAGAACGAAGAAAAATATTTTGTTACTTTGAAATTTTGTTAAAAGTTTTTAAGTATGCAGAGTCATAATGCTGTTTAAATTTTGTTTACTACACGTTTTTTGAAATAAAAATTCTTTTAAAATTTACATAAGCACCCAACCAAAATCCTAGAATTTCACGTCATCATTATGTGTTTCACGTATTTCTGTCATGTGTGTTCTAGTTTATAAGTTGTTCTTACTGGTAACACTGCTCATTTTTCTCTGTCCCTCTCAAGAAAGCATTAGTTTCGAAGCATACACGTATCTCTCACGCTGTCCTGCCAGAAGACAACACCCATTTGTGAACGAATATCAATTTTGTTTCTTCTTTCGTTGAACCAATGTTTCTTTGAAAGTTAATTTAAACTGTTATTTGAAAATTAATTTCATGGGATGTCAAAATATTCAGTAAAATACTCGAAAGAAGAAATCCCTCGAGCACTTGATGAAATTTTATGGACCCTTACTAGAAAGTGAGCGCGAGATTAGGTTTCATCGTCATCAACTTACAGACGGATATGTTAGTTGCTTAATATGCTTGCTCAATACATGTACATACAATGCGTAATATACCTCTATTTATCCTTATCCTCTATTTATCATATACGTTGTACGTGTGAATCGTATTCATTGTTTTCAGAATTATTGTTTATAAACAATTGTTGGTTTGTTGTGGCACTAATGTCTCAATGTTCATTGTACTCGTATATTCATTTTCATCGTGTTCTATCATCGTCTGTCATCACATACTCAAAGGTTAGCGTAGACAAAACATTTTGGCACAAGAAAACTATTCGAAACAATTAAACTCTCTCGATGATTTTCTTTGTTTAACATGTGAATTATTCGCAGAGGTTAAACTAGTATGATTTTCTTTTCATTCAAAGGGTGCAATTATTCAAGTATTGTGTAAACACGTTTCCGACTAAAAATCCCACGTGGATCTGCCACCATTTTGTACATTTATGTAGTTGTTTTTTTCTCGTGTCTTCCCATCTATTTCACCGTAAAATCCTTAATTATACCTTTTGCTACGTCTCAAGCATGGGGAACCCCGACAAAAAATGAACAATCTGTCATAAAACGGCTTCTAATGTTGAGAGTATCAATGAGAACTAACGAATTCACAAAGGTTTTTCATCCGACGGATGGATGAGTCTCACGTAAGCTTTCTGACCAATGACATCCCAAGGAAAATGAAATGAGTGAGGAAAATTGCGGACCCACTTAAGAAGTAAAGACAGTGCTGCGAGGGGTTAGTAGACACAGTGATTGCGAACCGGGAACATCCAGCTACGGGAAGTGATTTCATTAGCGGGTACGTTACGGTAAAGCATTCTTATCTTCTACGGTTCCTTTAATAGGAATACTTGGGAAGAACTTCAAACGCGTGTTTCTAAGCTTTAATGTGTTATTCAGTACAGCGCAGTAACGTGCGAGAGTGTAGGTCTGAATGTAGGGCGGATGCCGATCTCATCGGAGATAACTTTAATGCAATTTTCGTATTCTTCTCTATCGCATTTTACTTCACTGTAAACCATCACCCTATTACCTCATTTCCGGAATAAAATTAATTAATGATGAATTATATGCATATTTCAACCTCCAGTGTTCATAAGGCATGGTAAGTTTTATTTTTGCCAAGTAATTAATACACATATGTTACTAGTGATGATTACAATATCGTAAAACATTTCAAACACCTGCTGCGCTATCTTGTTCCGAGTCTAGTCGTGATTATGAAAGAAGAAACATGCCATATCTTCAAAAAATATTATATTATATTTCGAATTAAAGTTAATATGACTAAATACAGTGTAACTGAAAACAATATTTTGACGCGATCTTATTTAAGTATTAAATACAGATTTATTGCCAGATATTCGTGACAAAATCGAAATAAATGTTATATTATTAATAGCAATTAGTAATTGTATGTGGGTCAGAGAATTTTGTGTATTTTCATAGAAGAAAGTCGAAAATTTGAGTTCCTTTTTGAGAAAATTTCTAAGCGTTCCATCTTTGTAAATAACATGTACTCATATTATTTTCTTCACTCTTCATGGCGGAATCGAATTGTTTGGCATTATATAATTTAAACATTGCAGCGCTGTGCCGGGTAGTTTATTTTGTTGGCTATCGAAATTAAATTTCAGGTTAAAAATATGCGGAATTCTTTATCCGCAATAATAAAATATATATTATCGGGGTATTAACGTTATTGATTTGTAAGATATAAACTTGAAATAAAACTGTTAATTGAAATGGTTTTAGGAAATATTTCGAACGATTGGTGGACCATTTATTTCCCAGTCCCTTACAAATTGTGAACAGAATTAGTGATATGTTATTTTCTAATTAAGAAAAAGTTGCTTTGCATGAACGTCCCGCAATTCGAAGTAATTTTATAAAAACTTGTTGTTAATGTAACCAACGCATCCTTATTGGCTGTTTTCCTTTCACTTGAAGAAACTATATGAAAAATTTCTATTCTTTATCCCAAATATTTCTTTATCGGGTCGGAATTATTTTAAATGCGTTATTAAAAGAACTCTGAATAATTTTAATGGTTTTCCTCACAGAATATAAATGAAATGAAAATAAAACTTTTCATGACGGGTAAAGTAATTTTTATTTTAATGTATAGTTTGAATATGTTTTACTCTCTTATAATTTTTATCCAATACGAATACAAATAATTTCTGACGATCTAAAAATTTAAAACAGTTCTATTTTCGAAATTTTCTTTTAAATTTTAAATTGTGTACATGATTGGTTCTTAGTGCGGAACATCCTGTGTGAAAGTGTATTAGCCTCCTTTACTTATTTTATCTGAATTGTGTTTTACAGAAAAAGTATTTTCCACATGATATCAGATAAAGTTATGTTTGTTATTGAAGTTCTAATCAAACGTACTTCAAAATTTCAGACGAAAACTTAGGATTGGTCTGACCGTATTAACTCTTCGTATCTCCAGTGACTTTAGTTTCACAATATTGGCCAGCGCTAGTAACTGAGAGAGACACACAGAGCCATCTCTGGTTCGCAGTGGGAACTTCGAGATCCATTGGTCGAAGGACAAACTTTTCTTTCAGAACTGTTAGGGTTTATTATTATTTTTGAATTGTTTCAGGTTAGTTTTAACGGTTCAGACAAGTAGCATAAAACGATTATACAGCAAATGATTCGTTCCCAATATTAAAAATAAACACCTTTAGAAAACCTATGTGTATCGCATAATCCTTTTAGGTCAGGTAAAATAGGATTTTACCTCCGATTAATTAGGGGAAAGCTGGAAATGGTTTTAATATCTTCTTATAAATGTAAAAAGGTTAATTTAAAGTTTGCATTTTCTCTTTGTGGTGGAGTCAGGGGGCTCAAAAATATCGCATATTTCGGCCTATCTTCGTGCTTTCGCAAATAATTCAGAAATAACACATTTTGCGGAAAAAAATACTTTTACATAAAGAAAGTTTATTTAATTCTGCAAATGAGTATATTATATGTGAAATTCTGTAAACAGGTTTAAGTTCAGGGCAATTAAAATAACGTGATGTTTTAAGTTTTTACCAAAAATAACGTTTATCTTTTTGTCCTCTTTTGTGGTATTGAATGTACAGAATGAGCAATAATACAGTATTTTACGTTTTAGGTAATTTAATACTGAGGCAAAAGAAACATTGAAGCGTTTTAAGCTAAAACTTTATTTTTTCGTTACTCGAGAATCTCTTATATACGACGCGTTTATCAGAAGGTTACACTTGCCAGAACTCTGTATTGTGTATCGAATGAGAATATTTCACTTAAAATTCCACAATGTGGTATCTATGTAAATTCAAAAAACCTTACCTGTATGTTATTTTGTGAGAAGAATCACATTTTTGACTTTGAAAAGCAAATTTGATACACAAAATTCAATATATTAAAAATAATAATTCAAATAATAACATAATTTTCATATGTTGCACTAGCATTCTTGAACATTGATCTCACATTATTATGTTTACCAGCATGGGAACAAAGTGTTCATTAGAGAATTTCATTACTAAAATAAAACCACAACAGAGAATGTTATTACACAAAGAAAAGCAGAACTAAAAGTTAAAAAAATATTTCACTTTTGAATAAACTCGTTATTTACAATCCGTTTTTGAAGAATAATGAAGAATGAGAAACTCTCTTAAATCTTTTGACTAGGATCTGACGTTTTTTCAATAAACTTTCCATCAAATAATGAAATCATTATGTAATGTTTTTATCTTGTATCATGGGAGTAGAGAGATATGTTCTCTTATATTCTCAATGATTATTGCTATTTGTGTTAAAAATTTAAAACGTCATTTTTTAATTTGCCCAGAATTTCGTTTTGCGTAACATGTACTTATTCGACGCACAATGTAATAAACTTTAATTTATGTAA
This sequence comes from Laupala kohalensis, assembly GCA_002313205.1. Classification (NCBI taxonomy): domain Eukaryota; kingdom Metazoa; phylum Arthropoda; class Insecta; order Orthoptera; family Trigonidiidae; genus Laupala; species Laupala kohalensis. The sequence continues at coordinate 204,239 of NNCF01129081.1, read as the reverse complement.
GAGCATTTTTTCTGTAAAATGCGTAATTTATGAGTTCTTTACGAAATAACGAAAAAAGGCTAAAATTGACCAAGTATGTGATCCCCTCCACCCCAAGCACAAGGAGAAAATTTGACAAAAATTTCCCCTTTTACATTGATAATTAAGTCATTTACAGATAATTAATCGGAGGCACAGCCATTTTTTGGCCTTAGTTTCCTGGCCTATTGTTTATTGTCAATACCGTGAGTAAATGTCCATTTTGATGCAAATGAGCTTCTGGACAAGTACTAGTTGGAGGAATAAATAAACTAAATGAAAAAAAAATGTGAATGACCATTTTAAATTTATTAATTTAAATATCATAAAACTTCCAATAGCATGTAAACAAACATGAATTTAGCAATTGCAGACTAAAGTATGTTACGTGATTTTTTTGTTTTCTTAAATTAGATAATAATATTTCCAAGTTACAGACATAATCTTGCATTGCACCTATACATACGCAGTCATTGTTTCTTCACATTATACATCAAAGCTATTTTGTATAAATTGTTTCATCATAAATTAGGAGACGATTGAGTAAATGCAACATAAGATGGTCAGTAATGACTTATAATAACAATCCAAAATTAAATATTCTAAAGATTCGCAATTTATTTAGCAAGAATATTTTATTTACCTGAATTATTTAGCATACTCTACTTTCTCCCATTCGCTAGTTTCATTCTAGCATTGAGCAATGTAAACAGGACATCAAAACAGTTATGAATAGAATATGATAAAGCACAATGGAGCATCACGAAACTCGCGTACAATTCCCTATAAATAAGGGTTATTTGACAGAAATCCGGAAATATGCCCTATCCTGTTAGGTACAGATTTTTTCAAAAAAAATTTTTTTTTGCTAGTACAACATATTGATTACCACATCAAGGATGGTGTAATTTTCTTGTGATTACCTGCTTTAGACAGTTAAAATGAAATGTTTGTCTTTCTTTAAAAAAGTGAGGGGGTGGCTAATCGCAGCCACTGTGTCAAGGTAAAGATGGTCTTACAGGTAGGGTTGATGTGGTGGCAACCCTGTGGGCTCCCGCCGAAACAATATAAACTGCTTCATTGCTCAATAATCTTTGTTGTATTGTGTACATATGTTGGATCTGTTGAAAACGTGAAATGCTTGTTCATGGCAGCAAATTTCACTCATATAGCAAGCATGAGAGCTGTCAATTGTAAGACTCAAGTCATCAAGTAGCATCCTTTTAAAACAAATGAATCAAGTAGGTTTTTTTCTTGATGTTTCTTTTAAATGCTGTTAATTTGGAAAAGAAACGGTGAAAGATGAAATGTAGATGGGAAACCACCGACACATCTTTAACTGCTCTAAAGAACGATACTTTGTTTGTGTGATTTGCGGCTCGGATTAATATGATCTAAAAGTTCTGGCACATTGCGTATTAATTTAATTTATATGATGATGATAGTAGTTTATCATATCTTCAGCACATCTATATAGACTGACCATATGCCGTAATACTCAATAGACGCAATGTCAACTGAAATGAAGATGTTTGGATGTTTGTGGATGCGTCAACATGTTGACCACGCTTTCAAGGGAAAAGCAAGCCTTTAAAAACTAATGCATTATAATTCCGTAGGTCATATTGTGGTAATGACACAACAAATTTACACACGCTGGTCTCACGTCATTACGTTTCTCAGCATGAAAGTTGATCACTAGGATCCTGAACAACATTTCCGAATCAAGTATAACATATACAAAAATGTTTACTACAGATTTTGAGTGGTAACACGACTCTACTGTCTTGTACTGAACAGATAGCACTTGAAAGCATGCGACGCTTTCTGCCAACATGTTGCGTGCTGTATCGAACTGTTTTTTGTGAGGAAAGGCTATATCACTTACAAAAATACCGCAATTTTCTTCGCCTGGTCTGCTAATCTTTGGTTTTACACAAGGTCACGAAACCGAATTATCTAACGCATGTGAGTTACGTTGAGTATTGCTGCTCATTGCTCCTTGATTCCTTCTAAGGGAACAAAATACTATTAAAAAAAAAATAATTATAAGCAGAGTTCAATAGAAAGTGAAAATTCGAACATATTACATTCACTCACCGAACACGTGATTTCGTCGTATAAGTTCATCAATCTTTTATAAGGATCGTGGATCAATTTGAAGCTAACCTTATTCTTGAGTATGCATAATATATATTACAACAGTGCGTTTTGCTGATCAAATTTCATTTGTATGTTTGAAGTGTTATAACTCGTCATTGATAGGAGTCTTTGATATGTTGAATTAGTTTATTTAGGAATGCACGAATAATAATTCTGATTCCTCAGCAATTAATGTAGACTACAATAACTAGGACAGTGGCCTTATTTACACGTCTGCGTAGGACCACGCTAACGTTGCACTTCAAGGGGCGTGAGTTTACACATATCGGTGGCGGCGAGTTAACTAAGCAACATTTTAAATTTTCAAAATTTCAAAAAATTGAACAGAACACGAGATTGTATTTGGTAAGAAATGGTATCTGCACTAAATCACTTTGCTATTTGTATGCGTTCTAGATACGCACACACCTACACAAGGCCCATTGGCCCGATTCTAGAAAGTAGTCGCGTTTACATGGCCACTTGGACCGGTCTAGACCGCTCTTACGGATCGTGTGAAAACGAAGCTAGTTATTCCTCGTATTGGAGTCAATTTTTTTAATAAAATTGTTTAAGGATATGCTGAGAGTATAGCACACCATCTTAATTTCAAGCCATGTCATTAGTGCTATTTAACGGATGTATGTCGTTTTGTTTTCCTAGTCTTCCTCGTGTGCAACTCTTTGTGAACTGTTGTACTTCCTTATTTTGCCATTTGTTTTCCTTTTATTAGTGTCCTATTTTATTCCTCGTAATTCATGGATGTACAATTTTTGAAATTTTAAATAAAATATAATCATAAATTATTTTGTTGCAGGACCGTCCAACGAAGATCTAACCATGAGTGGGCCGCCCAATATGATATGGGACTACGTAGCCTTCGTGGCGTTCCTGGTGTTCTCCACAGCGTTGCCTCTGTGGAACAAGTGTGGCGAAGGGAAAGACCGCACCAAGGCAGCGTATGTCTTCGCCACCGGATCGCGTGTCTCCACCTTCGCAATGATGCTTTCTATTGCCAGAGGCACGCTAGGGGTGCGCTCCGTGTTGGGTGAGTGAATGATTAACGAAGTATAGAAATGTTAATATACTATAACAGATGCCACGGGTGATAGCATGTGGCTTCAGATATGCAGAATACCTTGCAGAAACATGTGACATTATACGGTAAATAGCGTTATTTCTCTCCTAGGGTCCACAGTGAGCAAACTATTGAGTAATTTCTTTTGCTTTGTAATATAGAGCAGTTTGTTCGACGTCTTAACGTGTTCGAAAGTTTTGTACTAACATGAAGCCAGGGATATAGTTATCTGAGTGAACAATTACTTCAAGGGATGCGGAAGCGGGTTAGTCGCTTCTAAACTTTGTCGAAATGTACAAGCTTACATTCGGGCGCGAGCCGTGTGAACGGTTTCACGCTAAAATCCCCCAGCCCAAAACTCCCGCAGCGACGAAACCCCAGATGTCACGACAAAATCCGAAAGACCCAAAATCCAATAGCGTCATATCCCCAAAAGTCAGGTAGAAGACCCTTCCAGCGTTTCTCAGAGAGGAGGGAGAGGGATAATGTAATTAGTCTGGCCCGGCTGTTATATTCATTTCCTATTCAGAACTCCCAGTACAAGTTCCTGAAAAATAATCATTAATATCACATATCTGTGATCATATAAGTGACAAATCATTTTTCTCGTCTAAGATACACGAGTAAAATAAAACTGGAATCACATTTCTACGAAGCTTAGTTACTGAGATAATTGACTATCTTCTGTACTCCCGACAATGTTAACTCTTCATTCGTGTTTCACACGTTTTATTAGCTTATTAGAAAACATTAAATATATAGTATTTTTGTTATTACTGTATATTAATTTTTGCCAATTTTTCAAGAAAATTTGCCATCAAAAGTCTTAATACCGAAGGGTTTTACGACAGTATTTCAGCAGAAAAAATTAATATAACGACCTCTAAATTTCTGTCCTCTTAATTATAACCGAAAGTAATATATCTCCACAGCGTAGCTCGCAGTACAAGTGTGATTCATTAACTATTTTAACATTCAGAATAATCTCAATAACTTTCCGAGAGTTTTGCTCCCGATACAAAATAAAATTCAGTATCCCTGCTAAGAGATTTCATTGCGAGCATTACATAAATAGTACATCCTTTGTTTTAAGATTTAAAACAATTAAGTTTTATATCTGGTATAACCATTCAAATCCTCCTACAATCATTAGTTTCATGTTAATTAAGGGCTTATGTTGAAATGAGGTACTTTAACTCGACGTCGAACACTGTAGCACTTAGAAGACTGATGTTCTGTTCCAGAATAGAACAGTGTTTTTATAGATTTTTTCCCAGCGTTCGTTGGGGAATGTGACGTCGTAGGACTGTGATTCAAATTTTGGGTTGTTCGCCAATCTCACAGGGTCATAATGAGCGGTCATTCAATAATGTAAGATTATTAGTTNTAATGAGCGGTCATTCAATAATGTAAGATTATTAGTTAATTTAACAGCAATATGAACTGGAACTTCGACTTGGGAATAAAGGAAGAAATTGACCACAACAGATAAGGAAAGGCGGGATTATCCACCTGAGTATCTACACCAGTTTAATTAATTTCTTTGTTGCATTTGTACTTTGAATGGTAACTCAACCTTAAAAAGAGAGAATGCTATCTATGGAACGGGACGTCCTAGGAGTGTGATTCATATTATGTTTTATTCGTCTATCTCATACGAGAAAACCGAGTTGTCTCTTAATAATGTAAGATAAATGGTTTATTTCATAGTAATATGTACTAGGACGTAGAACTTGGGAATAAAGGAAAAAAATGACCACAACACACAAGGGAAGGTGGGACTACGTGTTAGTACTCCCTTCGGAGTGTATTTTCCTCCAAGCAGGTAAAGGGATTTGGGTTTTGTCACACATTTGGCCGTTTCGGGTTATGTGGCTTTCGGTTTTTGTCACAGATCCAAATCCCAAGGGTCAGGTAGAAGGATTATACCGACCATTTCGGGTTATCTCCATTGATGAGAGTGAAGGGAACAGTACAAAAAAAAAAGAATTTTCATTTCCTTTTAGGTAAGCCCCAGTTAAAGATGCTAAAGACGTTATCATTACTCTCACGAAACTAAGTGACAGCTCATTTTTCTCGTCTACACAAGACGACTAAACAAAATTAGAATAACACTTCTATGATGTCTGGTAAGAAGTCTGAATAAGACTATATTACTCAGGAAATGATATATACTCCCG
>NNCF01129081.1:166678-198777 GCA_002313205.1 Laupala kohalensis | reverse complement strand
TATATATATATATTAACATATAATATTATTAGATATTGGCTCTATTACTTTATTAAATTAATTTTTGCATAATTACCGATTCCCATCACACTTCTTCAAAGTCTTTGAGTTGACTAAATGATAGAGGTGTATTTCTAAAATATGTTTCGAAAATCAGCCAGAATAAATCTACGTCAATGATTCTCGGTTAAACGCTTCGTCAATTTGTTTTTGTTCCTTATATTGTAGAGCTTTGTAATTTTACGTTTATTTACGTATTATACAGAGACATTTCTTTCATTTTAAGCATTTGAAGGAAATACATTGTTGTTAGATACATCCTAATGCCACCAGTGTTTTCAGTTATTTGACGAGATTTTGGAATCGAAATTTTTCACTTTAATTCATAATAAAAACGTCTGGATATCTAATAATAATATATGATGTGCCTGGTAAATTGGGTTATTATTTTTCTCATTTTCCACGCTAACGGATCCTTTCTACATAATACACACAAGGGGACATAAAAAGGCGTCAGGGGCAGACATTTTGGTGTACAAAGAAATATTTGACATGCTGTTTTTGTCTTCCCTTAATATTACAAAGAGTTAAAGTACAACATAGGAATTTCCATGCAAATCCGGGGTAGGGTGCTACTATAAAATGAGCTAATTCAATAATCACTTTAAAATTTGTATTTTCTCAACAACTTCCCCAGTGGACTTTGTTCCTGATAAAAAAAAGATTTTATTCGATTTCAGTTCAAGGATATTGTTTAAAATAAAATATTGATATAATTGATACCTTTTTTCGCGCGCAATTTTTATTCTTATCTCCTCCTACGTTAACTAGTTTCGATTATGCACTATTTATGGGTGTTTCGGCGACATGAACGTAGTGAAGTGTTTCGATAGACACCTAACGCTGTAGCACTGAGAGGGTTGATTTTTTTTGTTTCGAAACATAACAGCGTTTTTATCGATCGGTCAATTGATTTTTTCTCGGCGTTTGTCTTTGCTTTGAATGGTAACTCAACCTTTAAAAAATAGAATATCATCTAGAGAACGATGTCGTAGAAATGTGATTCAATTTGTTTTCTATCCGTCTACCTCAAACTAGAAAAATGAGCTGTCACTTAAGATTATAAGATTAATGGTTCATTTTATAGCAATATGTATTAGGACATTGAACTTGTGAATAAAGAAGAAAAACGACCCCAACAGATAAGGAAAGGTGGGGCCCCTTCGAAGGGTATTTTCCTTGACGTAGGTAAAAGGATGTGGGTTTTTTTCACACATTTTGTCGTGTGGGGTTATGTCGCTGTGGGTTTTTGTCACAGCTCCGTGAGAACTGTTGTCATAAGAAATTTGTCAACAATGCAGAAGTATAATTGTCTTCCTCTGCGTGATCATGTGCCATTAACAGTGGCAACGACAGAAGCCGTGTCTATAATCTCGCTGATTTGTTAATATATACAATGAGTTGCAATATTTTCCATCGGCCTTTCTTTGTGTTGCATTAGATTATTTCAGATTTATGAGTATTTTACCGTTACGTGTATACAAAAACATTTATCATTTTCACAAACATCCTTTCCTCGCTTGGAACGAGCGTTCAATGTATGCGTACCAACTCTTATCATTTACACTGCATCTACGTTTAATGCAATCCAGGTTGATAATGTTAAATTCTCATGTTTTCAAGCCTTGTCTCTTATTTTTTCTCATAATGAAATAAAACTATTTCAGTTATAAAAGTATCACTATAGGAAAAAAAGAACTAATAACGTGTTTCGAAGGGAAGTGAAGATCCATAGTTATTCACCGATACAAGAACATCATAAACTGTCTGTATAATTTTTCGGTATATCAATTATTATTTTACTTCATTCAATTTTTCACTTTTAGCGTATAATAAGAAAAGACTATACCATAATATTCAAAATTCTAACATCCCATCCCGGGACGTGGAAAACCCCAATGAATATTTACAATGTGTAATATACTGAAATGTTAATTAGCGTGAATTGCCATTAATCTGCAGTAAACTGAGAAAACATTTAATTCGATCTGTTAGGAATTTATTAGGTGCTACGTTAGGCAGTTACTTAGCGGTTTTTACAGTTTTTCAAATACTCTCGACTCACAGGGCTTGAAGAAAAAACACACAAAAATGTCGACACTTATTAAGATCATTTATGTACATGACTCAAAAAAGAACATTAGAAATGAAAGAATTAATTTATTAAAATCACTCAAAATTGTATGAACATTGTACGAATATATTTTTTTACTGAAGTTTTATTGTGGAAAAAATATTTTCATTTATACTTTTTGCTTTCCTTTCTCTTCTCGGAAACAACGGTCTTAGCTTGACTATTAATGAAGTTCTATCCGTGTAAGGGTTGTCATGTTGCACGAAGTATATTGTTTTTCATCGTATAACAGGTTATCCTTCTGAGTTGTACTACCGTGGAACAGCGATGTGGGAGACATTGTATGGGATGATCTGTGCCTATCCAATAGTATGCTGCGTCTTCCTGCCAGTGTATTACAGTTTGGGGATTACTTCTGTTTACCAGGTCAGTTAATGATTTCAATCAACTCATTTCCTAGCATATAACTACTTGTGGAATACATTAAAAATATTTATACAGGAATTTGAGCACGATTAAGTCATAGAGCTATGAATGGCGTAAGAAGATACCACAGTCATTAAAGGTATGAGAGTCCTTAAAATATCACGAAAATATTGAGTATATTATGGGAATAGCAACGTGATAATCATATTAATGTATAGAGACACGTTAATATCAAAAGAAAAAAATCATTTGTATATTTTCATAAATTTTAAATGAAATTGCTGTGAAAAATACATTTCTGTTTTCTTCTATACTTCCCTGCGTTTTCATTATGTTTCATCACAAATTCTTACAGTACCTGGACTTACGCTTTAAGTCTCGCCTAGTGCGCTGTTTGGCATCCGCGACGTTTGTGGTGCGGTCACTTCTCAATGTGGCAGTTACTGTATTCACACCATGCGTAGCCCTCAAGACTGTTATCGGATTGCCTTATTGGACATCCATCGTCGGCATCACTTCAGTCAGTGTTTTCTTCACGTTGCTGGTAAGTAGATATGTGACAAGTCATTTATAGCATACTAAATATCAAGCAGACAATGAATGGTCATTTTTTTCACTTCGAGTGAAATTAAAAATTTGTAAATTTTTTAAACAATTATTTAATAGTCGTAAAAATAATTTGTTCGGAAGCACACGTAAAATTTTTTTGTATAGTAGTTGACGTTCTTAAGCACTTAAGCAAATATTTTGATGACTCGCAGTATTAAAAATACCTAGAAAGGAATGCCCTCCAAGTTTTGGTAGAGATTTATGATCCTATGCATCAGTCGCGGAATGGGGTATGGTAGATGTAAGGGAAATTTTCTCCACGTATACTTCACCATATATTCAAAATGTTGTACTTAAACTCTCTTTTATGGTCACAGGGAGGCTTGAAGGCAGCCATTCATGCTGATGTGATACAAGGTGTAGTAATGATAGCTTGTTCGATTGCTATCATTGTGCAAGGCTGTATTAGCGCTGGTGGAGTGGAGAATGTTATTAATGTGGCCGCCGAGAATGGAAGGCTCCAGTTTCTAAAGTAAGTTATGTACAGAAATTTCACAAACAGTGGAGATTTTGAGTTTCTAAATAAGTTCTGAGTTCTTGGAATATTTTATTCATCTTAAGTCGGTGAAAATACTCTTTTCATTTAAAATCAATATTATTCCTTCAATCTCAGAAATAACTCTTACCAACTTACTCTTATGTTGAAAAATTTCTGTTAATTTTTTTAACATCATAATACTAAAACATTATTTAGTTTTGGAACTAGAATTATTAAATTTAGAAGTTAGATAATGGGTAAATATTTATTTATTTTAAAAAAATTTAAAATCCCTTTTGATTAAAAAAATCATTGATTATATCATTATCAATAGGTTTATTTCAAATTTCCTGTTTCCAATCACGTCCTTTCTGTTACCTAGAACCTTTGAAAATATTTTCGTTCACTTGTTGTCAAGGAAAAGGTATATTTATACTACAAAATTTAATTTTGAGAAAAATTCAATTGAAACTTATTCTACATATAACATTACACTACCGAACAACAAACAATAACATTTTCAAAACACTGAAATGTCAAATAGTCGTAATATTTTGTGGAAGTGTTTCAAGGCTTATAGCTATTCAAAACTGCCATTTCAAAACTTTACACTGACATCGCCTCCTACATTTCGGCGATGATTTAACTGTTCATCAAGTATACTGGATAATCTGTTCAGCCATTTAAGTAACCTTCTGTTCTTTTTGACGCGGTGCAATCTGACAAAAATGATTAGGAAAAATTATGATTGTTTTATCGTAAAATTACGCCTCTTTTAAAACCTGTTCTTAGTAACAATGCATTTTTAGTTCCAATGAGTCATTGCAGTATTTTAAATAAAAAACCTTACGGTTGAAATGGAATAGATAGTTAATAAAACAATTCATTTGTTCGAAAACTACATACGAACGTCTTATTTTATCATTTTTATACTCGCCCAAAGAATATATGATTAAATATTTGTTTGCAAATAATAACTTGCATTCCACCATTTAATACAGAGCTGGTAGAATGGCGTAAGTGATATGATAGGTTTCCTTATTAACATTATGTACATCATTTAATAGAAGATATATTTCCATATATTTAATTACTATGTCATCCAAATTTCCCTGTGTATTCTTTCAAGCATGAAAAAACATGCAGTAAGATGGTTCCGGGATCCGTCCCGGGACTTCTAGCTTTATGCGCAGGTGTGCTATCCACTGCATTCCTACCATATTGTTAGATGAATTACTATGGTAGAGGGCGCTAAGAAACTGACAGGATAATGTAGTGGGTAGCACACCAGCGCTTGGGGCAGGAGGTTCTGTGTTCGATCCCCGATTTCGTCTCCCACTTTCATTCAATATAACATCATTACAAATATTAATTATTGTTGTTCCAGTTTTGACATGGACCCTACTGTTCGTGTATCAACAGTATCAGCGCTCTTTGGTCAACTCTTCATGTCTCTTTCCATCTTTGGCTGTCAGCAGAGTTTCGTCCAGCGTTACGTCAGTATGGAATCGCAGAGGGCTGTGATTAAGTGAGTACATGCATGTAATATTCTTTCCCTTTGACGTTTTCTCAAATTTGTTAAGTTCATTTAGTCTTTTTTTTATATTTTGGTGGACCTCACAATAGTAGCGTTCCACAGCGATTTTCGAGATTTATTCACAACATTAGATATTATCGCTTCATACTCATCAAACGACCCGGACAAAAATCCGACCCACAAGTCTTCAATTATTTCAGGTCAATTTACAAAATCTTGCTCTGACCCTCATTATTCTATTCAGCTAAGGCTGGGCTCTCACATCCAACTTAGAGTTGAACAACTGTTGACTGACTTTCTGTGAAGGAAAGCTTTGAATGAGAGTGCTTACATGTCGCCAACTTTTGGACGATAGTTGCAGAGTTGTCACTGGGCATATTTGCTTGTCAAATGGTGACCGATGCAACTGGATCAACTGATCTAAGGAACACACAACTACAATCGTTCAGTCGACAAAGCGATGTCTTCAAAAAGTCATGAATTTCAGGAAGTGATTTGGATTGTAGAGGTGTTTTGTGATTATAATTTTTTTACGTTGATCATGAGAGCAGACAATATAGAACGTGTTGTAGATACATAAGAGAAGATAAACCCACTCTCTTTTTTGTTTTTTAAAATATAGAAAAGACGATAGTTCGGATAAAAAGTTAATCTAACTACCGAAATTCAGGTTAACATTTATTTACAGAATTAATTATTCTACGTCCTTTGCATTTACATTCATGAATCTGTCTTGTTTGTTAAGACTAAATTATTTAAATTCCTCCACTGCTTTAGAAGGAACAATCTAGTTCTCGGACATAATATTCGTCATAAGACTGATATTCATCGTCCTAGCGTGTCAACCATTCTTTGCTAGAAAAACCCGAATCGTTCCGGTATCGTTTTGTGTAATGTAAAATATATTAAAAAATTGAATCTCTTCAAGTCTTTATAATATCATTAATCTTTACAATACGCCATTGCTTCTATAATGTTAAAATACTTCTGATTTTTATAAAAGAAGTTAATATTAGTCCCGAATTTCCAATAAATATGGCTTTTCTGCTATGAAGTGTTGTTAATTCCTCTTATACTTCATCACGTCATTGCTATAGTACTCTTAATACTGATGAAATTTTCATTTTTTTTGATATGTGTTGTTTTTGTTCCTTTAAATTCATAATAGTTTCTTTCTTACTGTACGCAACCTTGGCACGGTTGTGTACATTATTTCTGTAGCCCTAGACCGATTTTGACCGCGCTTTGAAGGTTATAAACAGTCGTGTGTTAAAACTAATAGACCTAGAAAGTGATCTTTCACTTAATACTGGTGAAACTCATTTTTCACACCATCTTTTTACATTTTGCCAATCTACGAGTATTAGGTATTGTCAATCTATGAATCCAATCGTTTTACGTTTTCTTGCGCAATACTGCTGCGGTTTTTTGAAATCCATGTTACAACGCGAAGATCGGTGAACGACTAGTTCGAAGTGTGCTCACTCACTTCCAACTGTCCAACAGCTTCCCGACCATCCAACAGTTGGAGGACTACCGACTGACATTTGCCTAACTGGTGGACAACTCAAAGTTCGATGTGTGCGCCTTGCTTAAGAGATGCATATCCATCTCCTGAACCCCCCAGGGGACTTACATCTAGTAAGTGCGTGTTTGGCAAATACGGGGCCCCTAGCTGAGTCAGGCATTACTTCCACATACTTGTGTTAGGCTCTTTCCTGACCTTCCTTGGTCACCTCTTGTTCTTTTCGATCCCGACGCTAGGGTATCTTTCATTTTCCTCTTTCTTTTCTTTTCTTTTTCTTTTTGTAATGATGTGTGTAATGTTCTGAGATATGTTGATATTTGAGTTTTGAGTTGTAATTCAGGAGGGTTTTTACTGGGTATGGTTGAGTTGGTCAGCGAGTCCCGCATGCGGGGAGAGTCATGTTGGCTCTCCCTGGTGCATAACTGCATTTTCCCTACCTGTGTAAGATTTTAGGGCTCTAATGACCTAGATGTCAACGATCTGTAAAGCCCCACAAAAACATCTCCTGAAAAAATAACGTTTATCAAAAAGACTGAACTTGAAAAAAAAAGAAACTTCAAGATAGAAAACCGCCTCTCTAAAATTCTTGTAAACAGGAATTTGGGCTTCTGGAACTTCTGGAACTTGGGCAGAAAGTATCTAAGAAAATGAAGAGGCATACAAAAATATAGGAATAAAAATATTTAATCATTCTCGAGTATTCATGGTTTTTTATCTCGATTTCATTAGAAATCGTTTGGAAATTTTTATAACAGCTGTCTCTTCAGACTTTCGCCATAAGTGCCCATACAAATTTACGATGGTTTTATTCAAATATTACCCTGCATGGTCCAAATTCCATTGGATGAGTTGATGGATAATAGTTTATTCTTTCAATTAAAAAAATTCAGACAGTTAAACACAGTCACTGATATTACTTTAAGAAAAACACACGTGTTACTACGTGGATCCAGAGCACAAGTTGCTCAAGTTAGGAGCATACTTCTTGCATAATAAAAATTATTGAACTGTTTTATGAATACTTACTGAACAACTACGTAATAGATTATGTTCTAAAAAGTCATTTAAGTTTTATTCTAATTTTCATAAAAAAAGGAAAATATAATATCATTAAAGAAGATAGACTTTGCAAAATATTTTTTTCGATCTTTGTAGATCGCAAACTTATCTCACATTCTGATTATTAATAGAATAACATAGATAAAAATCTAACTTCTAGATTTTACTTTTTTATGAAACGTTCTTTTTTTCTAATGAACATTTAAAATACATTTTAACATTTAGACGTCTGTTCCGTACCACATGATACGAATCTTCCCATGTAAGACGCAGCTTGGGCATGTAACATGTTTTCATAATTTTGTCTATGTTCTTTAAAAGAAGTAAATAATGACCTGTTAAATTTTAATTTTTAAACATTACAAGTGTTTCAAATAAGTGAAATAAAACAAAAATCACACAAATTGATAAATAAAACTTGGGCAAACTTTTCATGGACAAAGGATTTATTATATATATATATATATATATATATATATATATTTGCTTGGGGCTTTAGGGCTCGTCAACATCGAGGTCATTAGAACCCATGATTTCTTTATACCTTACGAAGAGTAGCATCTGTTTTTTTTCCACGTGGACAAATGCAGTTTTAATGTAATGGTCAAAGCTATTATTAAAAATTAAATATTGATTCACATGCGATTAAATGATGGTAATCTATATATTCATGTTTCTTTTTATTGCAGTACACTCATAGGAAATATTTCAGTAGTAGTGATCTTGTTCAGTCTTTCTTGGGTAGCTGGCATGGCTATCTATGCAAGTTATATAGACTGTGACCCATTAAAATTTGGATATATTTCGAAAATGGACGAAATTGTGCCTTTCTTTGTAGAAGAGAAATTTACCAACGTGCCTGGAATCCTTGGAATATTTATGGCAAGTCTTTTCAACGGCGCTCTCAGGTACTGAAAAATTAGGAACATTATTTATGATTCCGTTGATCTTTAATCAAATATATTTGCTAACATTTGCGACCACACTAATACCTCAATCCCCAGTGATATTCATGAAGTCAAATTTAAACATATATACTATGTCTAATGTGTCAGCCAGACATTCATCGCTAAATATATTTTTGTAAGATTTCTTCATTATTGATAAATTACAATAAAATAAATAGTGAGCTTCTTCAAATATTTCACAATCATAGTCCCTTATATCGTGGAAATATTAAGTAATGTATTCAGAGGGTTTTTTGTACTTCGCATTTAAGGTCAATAAATGTAATTAACTTAATAATGAAGGCAGGTTTAACAAACCATAAATAGCATTAACTAATACACAGTTTTTAGGTCATTTTATTCATTTATTTTTATGTAGTAAACAATATTTATTTTAAAACCATGTATAAACAAATATATGTACACTTATAGATGTACAATTCCGTCTCCGTCCAGAATATAATCTTTGTAATGATTTTGCATTTGTATTAAAAATGACAGATGAGCTACCTGATAGAAATAAGATATAATGATGGTGTATCGATTATGTGTGGAATATGTGACGAGTAAACGTTTTTGAAAATTGATTGTAATTACTTCGCGATCTATTTCAGTCTCACTGTCTCGATCATCAACTCTTTATCTACTGTCACCTGGGAAGATTTCTTTCTGCAAATTCCTCACTTCAAAACTTATAATGATCGCAAGCAGTTAATTGTTATCAAACTCATTGGTAAGTCAAATAAATTTCATAAAATAAAAATATATTCGACATACAGTTTTTGTCAGCAAAGCACTTTAATACACTCTCATGGCGTAAATGTCATTGTACCGTTTGTCTATCATTGAAGAGTTCGTTAAGTCTTTAAACATGTAATCTAGAATAATAATGTATGCTATTTTATCATTAATTCCAATTAATTTTTACAAAATAACGTGATGCCCGTTTCTCAATCCCGTGAAAACAGATAATCCATTACCATGTTTCAACCTTCTTCCAGAGTGAGTCTAGATGCACTCTGCTTTCCCCAAATATTTCTTTTAAAATCGGGATGATTGAATTGAAAAGTGGTGTGTTTGAAATATTTAATGTAGAATTAAGATGCAGTTCAATTGAGTATTGGCTATGTACTATTTTAAAAAATTAGCTCTTCTTAACACTTGCATAAAATTTTCAAGGCTACACATATGTATTAAAAAAATAAAAAACTAGATCAAGTGGCTCTAAAATCGATAAAGCTATAAGAACGTAAACTTGTGACAGATCAATATTATTTGCCCATTAGAATTGTATTCGCCGCAAGAAAAATACTAAACTACAATAAAATATGGCCGGGAACCAGGATCAATACATCATATATGTTATAAATTATGCTACGAATGTGTTTGTAAAACAAACTGGAAAGCATTTTATTTTATTGTTCCAATCGAATGTTAGTTTTCTATCTCTGCTTATTGCATTCTTCTCTGATTGAAAATAATTGTAATAAAGATGTCTTAATTTATCCTCAACTTAATCTCCAATATTTCTCATTATAACAGGTGCTGTCTACGGTGTTTTTATCATTGGAATATCATTCGGAGTAGCTTTGTTTTCTGGAGTAATTGAATCTTCAATGTTGATGACATCAGCCACAAGTGGACCACTTCTTGGCGTTTTCCTCTTAGCAATGCTCATCCCATGTTGCAATTGGAAGGTGAGGAATACTTTTTTATCAAAGTATAAGATACTTTAAAAGCTCTCAGTCCATTTACAAGTCTCAGAAGTTACGAAACGATTGCTAATCTCCCGTCGTGTAAACATGTATAATCCAAAAACTCACGAGCCTGGAAAGTAGACTGATGCGTTACGTCACAGGAATAGAGAAGATACCGACCTGTTAAATTCAAAGCAAATTTTTTATTCTTTTTGTTAAATTAGCTCGACGGTGTGCTTGTAGAATCAACTCATCGTATTTTTTGAAAGCGTTGTCTTTCCGGGAGAGACGTAATTCTACTGCTCAAATTATATTTGGTAGAAGTATAAATCCACTGTAGTTTATGTACAGAAATATTTATACTTATAATAATATAGCATAATGGTTTAAAACTGCATAAAACTTCTTAATGATATTTGAAAAGGGTTTCTGGGTTAACCTTCGGGAGATTTTATAACACATTTATTGTAATAAGTTGCTGATTTCTTAAGTTACGTTCGTATATTGTACTTTAGAAAACAATTCCGAATATTTTCTCTTGTTATACAAGAAATTTTATTAATATTATATTTGACTATAAATAGAAACACTAAAATGTTTAATGTATGCAGTTTTTAAGCTATCCAAAAAAAGAAGATTTTTTGTGAATAAAACTATGCAGCTCACCTTTTTCACTCATAACTAATACACACTAAAAACAATGTTGTTTTGTAGCTTGATGGACTGAAAAAATAATAATTTAATTTTACGACAGATTTTTCTATTTCATTTTATTCCAAACTTGCTGACAACCCGAAACTTCGCTCTATTTTTGACAAAAATATTTCACCCTTGACATCCAGTAAGATTGTTATTCATTAACGTTGGGACTTTATTAGCTTTAGTATGTAATGTATGCGCATATATTAATTGCAGAATAGATTGAAACAACTTCCACGGTCGTCTTCCACGGGAATATGATTTAGACAAAGTTTCATTTTAATACGGCATCAGAAAGTGGAGTAAGAAACTAAATTAGAAAAGAGTTCCGTTACCGTTTATTATAATAATAGCGGTAGAGGAATCAGTCAACTTAAACAATAAGTCATTTTTTAAACACTACTACTAGTAATAACAAATAAATATTTGGTAGTTACTGTTGGTATTCTTTTCTTCTATTGCCAACTTTGCGAAAATATTCCATATCCTAATTTTATTTCTAAATATTATGCTACATAGGAGGACAAGACTTTAATTAAGAAGACACAAACAATTATTTAAAAGTCGATGAAATAAAAATCTCTGTAATTTACAGGGAGCAGCATTGGGCATGATTGTCAGCCATATTTTTACCTTATGGGTGACGTTTGGAAACCTTACAAGGAAGGTTGAACCTATTTCCCTATTGCCTCTCAGTGATGAAGGTTGCACCAACTCAACGTATGCCCACCTACGACCTACAAAAACGTTTATGGTCGATGCAGATAAATTGTACATTATGAATAATACATATAATGGTAACGTTAGTTCAGTCAGTAGAGAACCAGGGTGAGTAATAGTTTTATGGTTTATAATTGAATGAAAGACAATTACATTTAATTAAACCCGTCGTTAAAATTTCAGAGACTTCCTTACCGAGTTATATTCTATAACCTACATGTACTATTCGTTGTTTGGTTGCTTTATGACTGTATTTCTGGGAATCGTGATAAGTTTGATCACTGGTAAGTTGACGAAAACGCTTTGGTCATATAGTAAAATTAACGTATTTTTTCATTGCGATTCTTCATTCATTACAGGTACTTCGGAAGAAGACGCTTATGATGAAAAACTGATTCACCCCTGGGCACTGAAAATTAGCAAATGCATTCCTGGTTCTCCGAGAAAGTACGTGGCGGACAAAATAACGAGCCCGGAAAACCACTCGACTTTCCTCTGTGATAGTAATATTCCGAGAGAATATGTCAAATAGGAACCGCTGGTGATTAGGAAACAATCTATTTTTATATTTCCAAAAAGAAAGGCAACTGGTGTTATCATTTTTGATGTTGATGAATTGAGTCTTCAAACAGTAAACACATTGGTTCGTATTGAGAACTATGCCACCACGTGACTTCGTGTCGCAGTGAAGAGAACGGTGCCAAAAATTTGACGAGATAATATGAGTTTTCATCTCGAAATGAAAGAATTTTGCAGGTATTATAGATAACGTGAATGCTGCGAATTTTACAACCGTTATAATTAATAGAGATAATTCACACTTCTCTAATTTCTTTGTTTTGGAAATTTGCTAGAGCAAGTGGAATAGTTAAGAGGTGAGACCAATCAATTGCTCATTTTAACAAGTAACATCCGAGTACCTCATAAAATCGTAATAAAATAGTAAATTGAAAATTCAGAGGAATTTCCCAAGACAAAATAATATTTAAAAGCTTTCGTTTAAACTGAAGTCATTTAAAAATAACTTTTCAAAATTTTAAAATAGTATTCATCTTACTTTCGAAAAGAAGTAAAACCTATTCATAAGTAGAAAGTACAATCTTCTTAAATTTTCGTACGATCATTGACATTTTGCTAATATAATGTATCTATGTTACAAAACACGATATGTGTATAACGAAGAGAAAAAGGTTATTCAGCATTAGAGAACATTTAACATTTGATCATTACAAAGCTGAATGTATTTGAAACAAATGCAGATAACTATATATTTTAGAGAAAGGAAATACACAGTTATCTTTCATTATATTTCCTGTTCAAGTGTATGGATGTTTTGACAAAAAGTAAAGCAAAACGTAATATACGATACGGTTACCAATCAAGGTCAATGTGATGTGTAGATGATACTGGTACCTGAACTACTAATTGAGGAATGAACAGAAAATACATAAGAATTTAAAAATTAAGAATTACATGATTCACAACTAATATAGCACCGGGGGCTTGACTCCTTATTGGCAGAACAAATTCCAGAAAGTAGCAGAATACACAAAGTAGATTGTCGTTTTGTGCAGAGAATGTACGAATCGTAGATTTAATGTTATAATTTTGAGAGAGAAAACTATACCTGGAGGGTAGAAAACAGTTGTTTCCCATTCCACCCACAAAAAGACTGACCTGCTAATGCATAAATAAAAATTAGAGACGACAGTCACGTCTGAATATATGCTACTAAGTCTTCTCGAGTGTGTCGGGTACGTTAACTATATACTCTTGTAACATTACGAGAGTCATGAACATAAAATGTTGACTGGTATCAATTATAGCTACGAGACGCTATTAATACAACAAACGGAATACTGTTAAATATTATTTTTTATGAAGTTGGAATCCTACGTAGATTAGTTCAACTTGTCAAATTATCTTTGAAACGAAATGAAAAGATCAAGAAAATTTGGATGTATCAATGTTCTTAGGAAATAATTAATAATTAAAGTACGTGAACACCTGAAGAAGACCCAGAAAAGGATTGAAACGTGATGTATTTATGAATATACCACAAAAAATGGAATCCATATAAGTTCATATAAGTGTCGAAAAATATATTAAAAAGCTCCGTTAAATATATAAAGATTAACAACTTTGTTCAAGGTGACAGATTTCAACCACCCTTTTCATTTACAAATAATGATTAGAAAATTAGATACTAAAATTATTGGCAAAACTGTTAACTGAATAAACGGACCTGTGAACAATTAAACAATTTGCACATAGATCAAAGTACTAGGAGTATGGAGATGAAGATTTATATGATGGCACAAATAAACTTGTCGTGACGTAGATATTGTGGTCAAGAATAATGAAATAGGTTAATGACAAAGTATGAAAGAATAACATTATTTTTGAATTTTTAAATGTAATTGCATGAATGATTTGTTTTTTACCCATCGATTTTTTGATTTTAAATAAAATATTAAATTTTAAAAATTGTATTCTTTTATATGACGTCTCTTCTTTTAGAAGACAACATAAATGCAATGGAGTATGTCAATTTTAATAGAACACTTTCTTGTTGTACAAGACGCGTACGTAACCTTACCCTCATGTTTGAAGGGTTTGGAATAACAGCGTGAGAAACAACATAGTCAATAAAACTCGCGTTCTCGAAATTCTTCCTTTGCTGAAGTGTTTAAATATTGAACTTGGCAATGTTATGAAAGGTCTCATAATAAGGTAAAATATAAAAAGTGGATTCCGTTATCACCTGTCATTCGCATAACGCAACTCTGTGGAACATTTTTTTCCAGATCTGGAGCTTGTAGCAGGTAAATACTATTTATTGAATATCTTAGTTTTCTGTGAATGATTCACTAATTGGATTAAAGCGAGAATAATTGTAATGATACAGGATTTTTTTGGGGAGGGGGAGAAATAGTATTCGAAAGTAACACAATAAAGGTCATTTTATACACTGCTCATTTTAAAAAGTTCAACTTCATTCTTCTTTTAAATCTTAATTTCAGTTTGTGGATATGACTAACTGAATAAAATTTGAAGGTTCCAAAAACCAAGTCAATTTTGCTTCCCACCGTACGTCTGGTGAAAATGAAAATCATTTGAATCTCTTCAGTATTATTCGAATTCGTGTATCTGTACTTGGTAATTGTGGAGCTTTAGCAACATTATCAAAGCATGGTAAATTAAATAGCGTTTCTATGTTGCTCATTGTTTTATTCGTAGAAAGCTTTTTCGGCTGCATACACTGAGTATTGAGGAATATTTTTGGCGAATGAATTTTCGCCAAAAATATTCCTCAATACTAAGTGTATGTTACTGACGATGGTTGCTATGCAGCCGAAAAAGCTTTCTACGAATAAAACAATGAGCAACATAGAAACGCCATTTAATTTATCATGTTGTGTATCTGTGTTCATTTAAGGGAAGATGCTCCATCTAATATTTGATTTTCTAAGTTAATTTGTATTTTATATCAGCTAATGGATTTTGAAAAATGAATTATAATGTTTCATTGATTAGATATGGAAAAAAATTACCACATATTTCAATAAATATTTGATGGTGTTAGTAATTGGGGTAGACACAAGATGAGAAATTGAAATTCAATAATCTGACGTAATTGTGTCGTATTCTCCAATGTACGCCACGTGTCTATCCCAATTACTGTGTCATACAATATGCTACAAGTACGTAAGGTTATAGAATTTCAAGTTTCTCAATAGTGAGAAGAATCAAGAGATCAATAGCCTACGGGTTAAGGCTTGAGGTCTAAGAGTTATTGCTTCATGAAGTAAGCGTCATAAATAAGGTATATATTGGATAACTACACGTGAATGTACAATAAGTCTCATAAAAAACACAATGCAAATTGCAACCGTTGCAATCATCCTGCAACTATTAATTGCATGTGATGTTCTGGCTTCAGTCATAGACGGGAACCTTTTTGACGAGGAGGTTTACGTTACAAACGGCACAAGAATGACCATCAAAATTGATCGTTTTAACGGGATAAAACCAAACTTGCATAACTCGGCTTATTGCTAATATTTTTATACGAGTTTAAAAATTGAGTAAAATTTATAAATCATTATTATCACAAATAAAGCATCACAGTAACCGTAAACATACAGTATGGTCTATATATGGCATAAATCATGTAAAATATGAATATATTTAAGTCTATATTTCTCGCGATATTGTCTGACTGTCTCTCAATCACTCAGACATTAAAGCAGAGAAAAACAGTAAAGAGAAAGGAACTTGCTACGATGCAGTTTACTCGTCGATGTTCAACAGAAACTCCGGAAGGGTAGGCTAATAATAGCATAATATCTGGGTGACCGAGTTTCGCTCGGATGGTTCACAATATGGTCATATGACTTTCAACCTATCGTAATTTTTTTAAATATAGTACCAATGTATGACCACGTATACCATATATTAATGAAATGAATTTAAAAACATTTTATTTGTAAAGGGATTTAACCCATGGTTACTTACTCACTTACACTGCTGTGTAACCATTAATATAACGAATGATAATTCCATACGATACGAATGATAATTCGAATGATATCCATAAGAATGATAATTCGTACGTAAGTATTTTGCTAATTTGGTAACTGGGCAGTTTACATTTCCCATATATGATTTTTGTGTGAGTCCAGGTTTAAGGAGTCATTCCTAATTTTATGGCAATAATACTCTGTATTGACCCGGTAGAACACATACTGAGAGTAAATAGAAAATAACGAAATAAGCTTGGTTGGTGTGCTGTTGTTGGCGAATATGAGTTTTCGGATTCTTAACAAAATATCTCTTTCCATGATGCAGCGGGTGGTCTGTTTGGGATGTTCATCAGGAAATGCAGTGGTCAAATCCGCTAGAACAATATTTTAATATTTTACGTCTTTGATTCCCGTAGTATCCGTTCAGATCTGGCAACGCTGAACTCGTGATTCGGTTTGGCAACGTCTCGTGTGCTATTGGCGAAGTGTTATGCGAGGAAGATGTCGAAAATGGAAAATAATTAGAAAAGCTTTTATTGAAAGGGAAAAATGGTGACTGAAACGGTTAAAGTTTGGAGAAAGAAAGCTCAAGAGACGGGAAAAAAATATACTAACTCTATTCAACAGCAACAGTTGCTTAGATAGGCCTAACCTCCAATAAATGGAAAATTTGAAATCGAGAATAGTACACAGAAAATAAAAGAAATATGAAAAATTATAATTAGGTGGTGAGGGTGTATTCAGCTTTTACTTCCCTTGAAATAACTATAATATTCAGAAAATATTTTATTGAAGGTGCCAAAGTGGCTTTTGGCAACTTATGTTATCATTTGTTACGTACAATCAAAGTTAAAAGAACATAACAAAATTGGGAAAATAATAAAAATTAGAAATAATAAAAGTAAAAATATATGAAAATATTTCCAGCTAAGAATATAAATATATACTGATGTTTCTTATCACTACTAACAACTATTTGGTTCTGACTATAACCTTTATTTCAAGTATAATACGAAAATTTCCGTAAAAAATGAGATTACAAATAAAATCCGCGGAATGTATGGAACAAATGTTAAAAATATTAGTAAAAGAGAATTTTTGTTAAAGATACATATTAGAAATAATATTATAAAAATGGTATTAAATTAAAATGTATTAACTCAAATTGAAATATTTTGGTCTTATTATTATTATTTAAATTGAAATATTTTGGTCTTATAAATATTAAGAAACAACATCAAATTCTTAATATAAATCCTTCTCTGTAAGTTGTAGTGGATGTGGATGTCTGTTTCGAAGTCGTTACATTGCGGTTCCTATGCCCCTTTTTTGTACAAACAAATGCACCTCAAGAACGTGAATATGTGCGATAATGCCAAATCCAAGGAGACTATAAACAGGAGTCGTGACTTGTTTAGTTAGGAGTAGGGTTCGATAAGTCAATTGGGAAGTACGAACTAAGGAACTAAAAGTACAAGTATTCTCATGGGCCATGTTAGATCGAACGAAGATATTTTACATTAGTTTTATTGTTAATGAATGAAGTGCAGTAAAGAGAAAGTATTTATCTGACGTGGTTAACATTAGTGTCTACAAATGAATATTCATTATAGTGTTTTCTAATTTATTTCCGGATATCTATTGACATATAGGCAAGTATACATTTGAATACATTGTTGTTAACATATAATTTCNTTAAAAATCATTATTTTGTTAAGTATTCTAATTCCCAATTCAATTCTTAACATAGAGGTCTTGCTGAAATGCCTAAATATATACCTTATAACAGGATATAATGTGCTGACATAATTACACACAGTTCAATACCATAGTACAGTATAATAATGATGTAAAATTTGTCTCATTTACTGAATTACATTTGTACTCCCTACGAATGAAGTGGACTATGTGAAGCAGTTATGGGTTTGCGAAATGAGTAGTATTACCGATTTTTGATGACTATGTCACCTTCGGAATTCGAATAAGATTCACGAATATATGTAATAACTAATGAAAACTAATAATATGTAAAATACATTTTCTAACCTTGAAATAAAACGTATTGTGTACTTTAGTACGTAATGTATTATGTACTCAAATGTCTCAATTTCAAATTGACGCTCAAATTTCCAGCCCTCTTGATTATGTTTTTAGACAAATACACGCGATTTTAAAAACTAAAAACAAAAATCGAATCGTAATATTTCTGTATCACAATGAGAATCAGAAACTATTTACAATTTAATTACGTTATTCATTTTCATCCATAAATTGTCAAAAGATGAAAAAAAAATTCTTAAATTAAAGGGGCGCGACTCCTATGTTTGCAAGTGCTACGAATGGGGTATGCGAATACCTGTATGGGAATATCCAGAATGGGGCATGCGAATACCTGTACTAATAGTTCGTACTTAGTTCAATGGTATAAACACGTAACTAACGTAAGTATGAAAATATACGCTTCTCTTCATGTCCATAAACTTATTCATAAACTTCTTCCAACTTCAACCGAAAAAATGGTTATATCCTGGCTCATATACCCTCATTTTGTCTACTATGACGTTCTTTTCACGGATATGAATATTAGTCTCGCAAACAAACTTCAGCTCATTCAGAATTCTTGTATTCGATACATTTACAACTTAAGAAAATTTGACCACATTTCGTTCTTCTATCACTCAAAATAAGATTTTACCATTACACGGTAGGCGTAAATTTCACACTCTTGTATGGCTTTATCAACTACTATGTACGAACAGCCCTTCATACTTATTTGAGCGTTTTCAATTTTTATACTCTTTACGCCTTCAGGAGTCAAAACTTCTTTCATACCCAAACATAAGCAAGGCTTTTACAATAACTCTTTTACCGTAAGGGTAGCTAGGATGTGGAATTTTACTCCCTATTACTATCAGGAATAGTTATTCAATACTCTCTTTTAAGAACCGTGGTGCCTAGCGCGCTGGCCTTCTTCCTCTGGGGACGCCGGTTCACACCCGGTCCGATCCAAGTAGAATCTGAGGTGGTGGACGGAGCGGTGTTCGCGGTAGGTTTTCTCGGGGTTCTCCCGTTTCCCCTGCCTATCATTCCACCACAACATTCACTCATAATCATTCACCCCCATTTCATTCATAATCACTACTTCAGGGGAGGTGCGGCAGGAAGGGCATCCAATACCCTGGTATTCCCCAGCCAAAACCAAATAAAGCATCGTATATCCATATTCATTCGCCGACTCCACATGAAGTGGGAAAAGGCTGGGTTAAACACTCCTTTAAGAAACAGGTACTTACCATATGTCACTCGGAATTTCTCTAAAAGTAGATGGCTTGTCCAGGCCAAGATTAAGACATTATGTATCACAGTTTGTAGTATATCATCTAATATTTGTTTGGAGGTTTTCTTCTGGGTTTTCCTCAATACCAGGATGATCCCTAGTTCGATCCCCAGAGAAGAGTAATTTTCTAGTTCTCCCTCTTCGTGGTATAATTTATGTTTACGAATAAATTAATGTATGTATTTTTATTTATGATTTATTATCATGTATTATTTTTTGACGGAGGTAAGGCGGAAGAGCAGGCCCGATTGCTTGAGCCTAACCACGAAATAAAAGTTTATTATTATTATTACTTTCCAACTGACGACGTTTTTCGTACCTACCCCCGCTCCATAAGCATGAAGTAAAATATCAACAGAAGGGGAAACTCGGCCAGTTGCGCGACTCCACTTAGAGGGGCACTGGTGTCCTTTTATCTGTAGTGACTGCTAGGGGGAGTTCCTCTAACTACTTTTCTATTAGTTATATTTTGTCTTAGACAGAGACAGTTACTGTTGCAGGAAGTAGTTGTACCAGTTCTATATCAGTACTATATCATCAATATAATAAAAGAAATTCACCAAAATTGGCGAGGTTTGATAATTAGCGAGTTGAAGTAGACCTTGGCTGTATTTTATTGAATTGAAAAGGCCTTTATTTGATATTTACAATATGATTACATAGTTTTGGCGGGGCTGAGGATCCGTTCACCTGTGATTTGGTCCTGTAGTTGCCGTGGGGATATTTACAATATCCCGGTATTCACTCTTAAGAGACTTGCCAGTTACGCCTCCCGCACTTTCTGCCATAATTGTATACGATCTAGCAATATATTCTAATGTTTAACGCAAAAAAATTAAGTTTAATTTATGTAATTTACCCTAAATATGAATATAATAGAATTAAAATTTTACGACACCTGGTGTTTTTGTTAACCACCGTTGGGAACCATGAATAACCAACGGTCAGGACAAGGAACATATTTACATATTCTTACATATTTACACATACATACAGAGTTACACAATACACAATACTAAATTTCTAAGTATTATACATATTTAGTTATTACACATCATATATTTACAAATCCCTTTTTCGTTTCTTCATTTCACTGTTTCATTTCTTACAATCATCTGTTTTCATTTCATCATCCACCAGAATTAACGGACCTGTAACAGGATTAAGAAAGGCCGTCAGAATCACTCTCTTCCACTACATCTAACTCAGAAATTCTTTTATGTCTTTCCTCTAACTGCATTGAAGAAATTTCCAAGGAGTTGCACTACACCTGATCAATTATCCCTCATGACTTCGATACCTAACATTACATCTCGCGGTCTATCCCCAAAGTTTCCTAGATCGTTCAGTTGCAACGCACTGTAACAAAATATGTATCCAGTCTTCATATTCTTCGCAGAGTGGAAGAATATTATTCAATAGTATTCTTGATTTTCTTAGTTTTCAACCCCCAAGTCTGAATCATTCGTTACCCGCACTCGCTTTATTTAGCCAGTCAGTGTATGGCTTCCTCCACCATTGACCTGCAACTACTACCTGATGTATTTTATAATGATAAACAGTGGAGTTCGCGCGAATTGAGCGTAGTGACGTTTGTGAGCACGTTGCTGCCATTTCACGAAAACGTTCAAGTAAGAAGTGTTTGTGTTCAAGTTTTCCGGTATGTTTCTTCATGTCATTGTATTTTTTCAATGTTATAGAATATATTCCAGTGTTAGCGCATAAGTTCCCCTATATCTTTGTGAATGTTCTGCTACGTTACGGAATGTTTTCTAGTGTTATTGAATATGTCCAGATAATGTAACATGTATCATTACTTTTTAAAATACATTATCTATGTACATTATTGAAATATATTTTCATTGTTCTTTCACTTCGCTTTCCCAAAAAACTGTAATTTGCGTTACCTGTTTCATTTGGAAGGTCAGTAATAAAACTTACGGAACCGAACTATTTGCGCAATGAATGAAGAACGTAGATGCAGAAAGAACTGCTAGACGTGGTAAAATCATTTTTGCCCTACCATGATTTTGCATAAAATGGCGGTAATTTGAATTTGTTTTCGAAAAACGCCGATTGTGGCCGTAAAAGAAAAAAAATCTTTATGAAATTTTAACCACGTGTTTATAGCATCAACATACAAGTTGCTTCAATTTTCATGACAATCCACCGATTTTTGCGTTATTTATTGCAATTTTAGTGAAATTTTGCTTTTTGATATTAGTGATGTCTTTGACCTTGAGCGACGGCAGGTTTTGGAAGGCTTTCTCGGTCAGATGTTTGCCAGTAAAGATTATTGCCTGGCACTTGGAGGGGTTCAAGGTGAGCCCATTAGAGGAACTCAAGGTTTCCAGGCGAGAGGTAGAAGATTGAAGGTTAGAGATAGCGAGAGGGAGATTGAATGCACATGCCGCATATGCGATGTCATCAGCGTAAAGAAGTTCGGAAACATGCCGAGGGTCAGGAAGATCGTAAAGAAAGAGAGAGAACAGAGTGGGTGCTCAGACACTCTGTTCTCTCTCCTGCGGAACCCCATTGCAGATGGAGCGTGTGGACGAGAGAGAACGTTGGTAACGAACCTGAAAGGTTCGCCCGGAAAGGTAACTTCGCAGGACGTGGTGAAAAACAGGAGGGACTAAGGAATTGGTTTTGTGAAGGAGTAGATCATGATGGATAGTGTCTAAGGCGAAAGAAAAGTCAAAGAAGATGGCAGGAATGGCAATTCTTCGAGAAAGGATGGGCGCTAGTTCGTGTACCAGTCACAATGTCTGCAAAGCTGCAGACTTGTTGCGCCGGAATCCGAACTGGGTGGGACGAATAGCATGAGAGGATTCGGGAAAGGAGTAAGTTTGGTGAGGACAAGGCGCTCGAAGAGTTTGCCAAGAAGAGAAGGAAGGCTGATGGGACGATAGTTGTTAGGGTCCCGAAGATTTTTCCCTGGCTTGGGAATAAGAACGATAGTGGCATGTTTCCATGAGAGAGGCAAGTAACCGATAAAAAGGCAAGAGTTGAATATATTAGTGAGAAGGAGGACAGCGTTGTGAGGAAGATGCCGAAGATAGACTCCACGCAGCTTATCGGAGCCACCCACCTTCTTGGTGTTGACGCTCTTCAGTGCGGCCTTCACCTCCCAAAATCCTAAGGTACACTCATCGTCTGGGGTGATAGGAAAAAACTGGGACAGAAGGGTGGTCAAGGGAGAGGACTGGGGAGTAATGATTGGAGGCGAGAAGCGGGTGTCAAAGATATCGCCGAAGATCTCAACTTTTCTGGCCGGGTCGTAGGTGGGAGTGGGCGTACCAGGAATGAGGAGAGGGGTGATGGCAGTGGAAGAGTGTCGGAGGGTCCTCTGGATCTTCCACACGTCGTCGGAAGAGGAAACATTGGCCCGGGAAAGATAGTCTTGGCATTGCTGGGCATGAAATTAACGGAGTCTGTCTCGTAATGTTCGTCTCATGTGGAAGATATTGGCCTTGTCAGCAGGATCCCTGGTGCGGTAGAATTGCCGTTATGCACGGCGACGTTCCCACACCAGAGTAAGAATGTCTGGGGGAGTGTCAGGGTGAGAGGCAGTGGTAGGTGTAAATGTGCTGTATTGTCGGAAGCTAGTCAGTATGTGATTCGTTAAGTGCGAGATGGCATGGTCAATGTCGTCGGGTGAGGTAAGTGGGAGATGGGAATCCACCTTCCGTCTAAGCCGGGAGGTGTATCCTCTCCAGTCCGTCTTGATAGTCGGGGCAGGTTTGAAATCGTGAAGGAAGGGGCCTAGGTAGGAGGAGAAAACTATGAGGAGATGGTCCGAGGTTAGCTCAAACCGGGGGTCTGGAGTGGTGATTTGGATATTGGAGGAGTGAAGGACAATGTCGAGGATGTCGTGGGGAACATTGTCAACTAGAGTAGGTCCAGAGGGAGGAGGGAGGATGAGATTGGGATGTTGTGCAAGGTTGATTGCCAGAGTCCTACCACCGACGTTACAAACTGTGCAACTCCAGTCGGTATGCTTGCAGTTAAGATCTCCGGCGATGACGATGCAGTTACCCAGGCTCTGGAGAGAGTCAAGGTGCGCACTGTCGAGAGTCTTTTTAGGCCTCCGGTACGCAGTCACCAGAATGACTGGGCCCCATGGAGTGCCAAATTCCAAGACCGTGGCTTCAAGAGAAGTAAGAGGAGGAGTTGGAAGACGAGTATGAGGAATGGATTTGCGAATAGCGACGGCTGTACCGCCGTGGGGGTTAAGATTTGGTATAGCGTAGGGTCTATCATCACGATAAATGTGATAGCCCGGAAGAGAAAATTTAAGTGAGGGAGTATACCATGTATCCTGAAGGAGGAGGACATGGATAGAGAAGTCAGAGAGAAATTGCCGGATTTCAGCGGTCTTCAAGATGGAGATGCCGTGGCAGTTCCACGACGCAAAAGGGGTGATAGATTGGGATGTCATTTAGAAGAGAGCAGAAAGTGCATGTAAGGCAGTAAGTATCTTGGGGAGAAACGGACCAGGGGCGGATAGTATAGGAAGTTCATGTTTATCTGCGTCAATAATAACACGCAGATCAAACTGTTGCAAGAGTAAGACCAGTTCAGATAGAGTCTGAATGTCCCCAGGGGTGATTCCCCCGAACAAGGAGGAAGCCGATGCAGTAGAAGACGTATGAGGAAGAGATGGAAGAAGAGGAGAGCCCTGGACAATGTCAGCAAAAGTCACCGACATTGGCCTTGTAGAAGATGCTGTAGTCTGAGTGGGGCGTGCTGCGGCATTGACCCTACGTGTTGCCTGCGCCGACTCACGCTGTTCTCGAGCTCGAGTGAGCTGCTCCGCTCGGCGTTGCTTGAACGCAAGAAAGGCCGGGCAGCCAGACCATGAGGCGCAGTGGTCACCTGCGCAATTGTTACATGTCAGCTTGGTTGGCCGAGGAGTGCAGTTGACTAAGGTATGGGGACCCGCACAGAGTGGGCACACCACATCCCGCCCGCAATGGTTGCTTGTGTGGCCCCACGTCTGGCATCTGGAGTAATGGGCAATCCATTCGCGCTGGTGACACTATTCCACCGAGACGCGAACATTACCCAGATACCGAATATTACTTTTAAAGGTCTGCACAGCTGGGTGTTCGATCTCCACCACGTAGAAACCGAGATGTACACGACCTTTCTCCCCATTCTTCTTCTGTAGCTCAGTGAGGTGAAATACCTTCACCCCCTGGCTTTCAATGTCACCGCGAAGTGACTCGAGCTCTTCATTTGGTTGTAGGCCTCGAATCACCAAGCGATGGCGCCTTTCCTCGGTGACCCGATGAAAAAAAGAGGTGTTGGGATCCTCACTTTGGAGAACCCTCAATTTGNGGTGAATGCCTCGAATCACGAAGCGGTGGCGCCTTTCCTCGGTGACCCGATGAAAAAAGAATGAAGTGTTGGGGTCCTCACTTTGGAGAACCCGCAATTTGCCGACAACCACTTGGTGGTCAGCATAGTCAGGTACGTGCACGTGCTGTCGTGTGTTGCGGCCCGTTAGTCTAGATTTGGAAACTGACTGCAGAACACGCAGCAGCTCCCGGGTGTCGACGACGTTTTCAATGTAGATGTCGCCTCCTCTGCAACCATTTCCTCAAATGGCTTTGGATGAGGACGGTGTGGTAGTAGTTAGGGAGGGAGAAGGATTTGGGAAGAGAGCAGCACTCCATTCATTTCCTGGCGTCCCTATATTACTCCTATCCTTACTGTCAGCCGACGCGATGATAGAGACTGAATATACTTTAGTGTTACCGTTCGCATCATTGGTGTCGCTAGCCGATAGTGGGGGCGTTTTTGTCGCAAACCTACTTGTTAATGTCAGGAGCTTCCTTTCCTGCGACGGTTTCGGTCGAAAGATCTTCGTGGCCGGAGTGTATCCGTCCTCGCACTCCGTTGTCGCATTATCATGCGGTCAGGAAGCTGAAATGACCCTGGTCTCACATTTAATTATAGTAGTATAACCGGCATCACCGGACTTACCTGGAAGGTCCAGAAAACCGGGTCTCGTCACCGCTGGTATTCGGGTCGGTGTTCACTGATGCCCCAGTAGGAGGCACCGCGGAGGCGGGTAGCATTTTGGGCGAAGCAGCAGCAGCCTCCATCAAGGAAGAAGCCGGCACTGGAGGCGGGGCGATGCTTCATTCTCGTTCGTCGAGACGAGAAAAGCCACTTGTCGGCGACGGAGTCAGCGGTCCACACGACGATGTAGACGGAGTAGATGCTTCCTCCGGCCGGCCCCGGAGAAAGCCCTCAAGAATGTTTGGATCAATATTTTAAATTTAGAAATTAAAAAAAAAAAATTAAAGAAATTCGAAAAAAAAATTAAATTCGAGCGTTAAGCTCAAAGCAACTACTTCATCATAAGATAAAGTAGTAAAAAAAACAACGAAGGCTGCAACCCGCACGACACGGGTTGCCTCGGCCACGGGTTGCAGTGAAAACTGCAACAACGCACAAGTCCTCTCCCGGAGGTTTGAACCGCGCGCCGCGGGACCACGTGGTCCCAGAGCAATTAATCGAAAAGACTTCGAAAGACCGAACGCCACGGAACAGACAAAAAAAAAAAAAACGCGGGAAACGCGGAGCGCACCAGCACACGTCCGTCCACCACGACGACCGAACGAGGCTCTGCTGTCCTATGCTGCAGAGAAAAAGAAGAAAAGTTGAGGTAAACGATATTTAGATCACTTCATCATGTGTCAATGTTCCAAAATGTTTGGATTATGGAGACCGAACCCAAAATGGTGTAATTTTATTGGATGTGTTTTTACTAATATTTCTCCGCAATTTCACCATTGATACTTTTAGCAAATGGAATGTAACGAGCAGCAATTGCAAATTAAATGAAGATGAATACATGTATTTTGTAACTTTTCTTCTCGTGATTATTTTATATATGACCACAAATTTTCTGAGATGTTTAATCGTGTTTTTCAATGTGAAACCCAGTTGCTCTTATCATGGCTGATACTGTGGTAAATTAGTTATTGAGTGAGGAGAAATAATAATTTTACATCCAGAATAATTATTGGTCTTGTAAAATAATGTGGTGAGAAGATAACGTTAATAAAGAAAAATATAATATCTTTGGATGAATACAAGGTATATTTGTAATTACATTGAATTTGATAATTGTCAATTTTATAGAATTAATTAGATAGTGTATTCAAAAAGAGATTTACAAGTCCAGCTGATATGTAAATTAGGAATAATGACAAGTATAATTGTATTATAGGACTAAAATTCGTATATAAAGTTTTTATTTTGTATGCATCGAACTGTTATTTCATCATCGCTATCGTTATCTTCAAATGCTAATTCGTAAACTCGGAATCTTCCTCGATTCACTTGCAATCATTAATAACCAGGAGAATGGTCTCGCAACCTAACCAAACTCTCAAAACGTCGTTTACGTTGGTAAACTCTTAGGCGTAAACGGCGTTTATGTTCAATGATGGAATACAAAGCAGTGTCAAATGCGTTTCCAAACGCCGTTTGAGCCTAAGCGCCATTTACATAATGCCGGTTAAATCAGACCTAAATAACTCGGGACCATTGCAGTGATGCAAACTACATACAGCACTTCTTGGAAATGCTAGTTGGCCATGCCTGCTGTCAAATGTGGCCATGGCTTGATATTAGACGGTGAAATTAACTCGATTAAAATGTCCATACAGGTGATTGTGACACTCTACAAGCGAGTACAATGTCTCAGAAATTCCAAGTGGTGCATTCCTTGGCTCCAGCACTTAAGTGGGCACGTGTGACTGCCCTATGGCCGTCTCGACGGAGGCTGGCTGTGTTATGTGGCCTCAGTGTGGCTTTACATGTCGTTACCTTTATTTCGGCCCCAGGGATCTACGCGGTGCCTGGTGTCTGGAGAAAGCTGGAAGGGCGCGATCCCCCAGGTTCTCATGATCAAAGAACCTTCGAACAGGTACTTGTTATATATATATATATATATATATATATATATANTATATATATATATATATTCTCTCTTTTAACACAGTAAACGAACAATATGGGAAAAATAGCGGCGAGGAGGTAATAGAAAACTAATTCCAAGAGAAATTGAACATATCAACTGTTGGAAAGTACAGTACATTATTTCATTGCTCCTCACGTAGTCATGAGGAGTAAACAACTGCATTTTTAGTGAAAAAATATTATTATATTTTTTATATCCAAAGTATGTTACAAAAACAATGCTACATAAACATTAACTAAAACATTGGTAAAACGTTTTCATTTCTTATAAAAGTGTGACATGCTGCTCAATAGAAACCTGAGCAAGAATATAAGCTCTTAAAAGAATAATGGGATAAAAACAATACTCTTTCCTCAACTGATGACAAAGGGAAAAAGAAGTTTTTTCGTTATATTACCATAGCTTTTTTATGGTATGATGTGTAGGAAACACATGAGGGTTTTATAAAAATATTATATTTCTATAAGATTATGTGGTGCTTCACTAGGGTTTACCTAATAGTAGCTACAAAAGAGCCTATCCCTACATAGTACATTGCAAATTACCTGACCTTTGCACACAGAGGAAAAACAATATGAAAAAGGGATAAAATTCTTACGTTACGTTTTTGAGCCAGGGCACTTTGAATTGACATGGAAATATTAATAGCTACTTTATGATTTGCAATAATACAGGATTGGATATATTCATGCGGAATTGAAGAAGACATTATAAATCATCTTTTATGGAATGTCCTACGTACTATGTGGAGCTGGCGCAATATATTAGGAGAATGCTTAATTTGGACACAATGGAAACAAGAAAAGATTGATGGATATAAAAGAAAAATAAGTGATTATCAATTAATATTTTGCACAGGGACGGGAAATCGAACGTGGACTGAAGACGGCAGTTTGTAGATATCGTCCACCACACGGCGTGGCGAAGTGGTGTAAAATAATATATACAGTATGACCGTCCTAAGATGAAAACATAACCGTAAGATATAAATGAAAAAACAAAACAAAAAGAAACTCAGTAATCCATATGATGAGGAATTAAGTGGGAAATACGTTTTACTTCATGCAAAATTTGATATTGCTCCACAATTTTTTTCATTTATTTTCAAGCTCTAAAACCATTTCTGGATACCTTTCCACTTCCGTCACAAAAACATCCAATCAAAGATTAGTCTTATTGAAACATAAATTATTAAAATTTTGATTGTTATTTATTTTTACAAATAAACGCGGAAAAGCATTAATTATTAAGAACATTTTAATGCGGGAACACAATTAGGTAATTATTACGGGGGAAATAGATACCGTTTATCTTACAAAATATAAGTATGTCCTAGTTTGTGGAAGTTGAATTACAAGAAATTAAGTAAAGGAAAGAGAATTCTCCTAGATTACAGAATTTTGAAAAAAAGTGTATAATGTCTTGTATATTTCAACATATAAAATAAATATGTGAAAAATATAACTATTTTTGCATTATAATAAATTAATTCAACGACACGTAATCAAAAGTGATAAAAACTAATAATTTAAACCGAACATTTCTTTTTCACACCACTCTTGTCGAGTTTAACAAATCCCAATGTCTAAGTGAAGCGTAGATTGTGTCTCCACACAAAATATAGATTTCCTGACGTTCTCTTGCGAATGTTTTTACAGCACAACCAATATTTGAACGCTCATCTTGTGGAAACCTGTTTGGAAATATAGTCTGTTTGGATATACAACCTTTCACACAATGTGAATTCATTTCATTCTAAAACCTCCTTGTCTGTTTTTCTCTAGACTAAAATAACAGTTAGTCAATACGGTGTTCGAGGACATCTTTAGGACTTCTTAATTCCAAATTTTTTATATTGAGTGAATCTTCAAATTTGGTCCTACTGATTTTCTAAAGAAATGTATTATACGTAAAATATCCTGACGTTTCAGTGAGGTAAAATATTGAGATGTAAATTTTTTTTACTCATGGAAAGAATTCTTCTCTTTCAACCAAACATTTTTGAACCGATGAAAGGAATAATCTCATTTTACATCTTCCTTTACCTCCATTCTTCTTCTTGAATTATTTCGACCTTTTCTTGAGAAGACGTGAGGTTTTATTTGAGCTTGGTTTTAGGATATAAGAATTGCTAAAGCAGTGACTTTGGAGGGAAAATGTTGGAAAAAATCCTTTTGATAAATAAATAACTCTGTCCTCTAAAGGTTATTTACAGGAGGAAACAGTTTATATATTCTTACTATTTCTTGGAATTTGTATGAGCGTTTTCGAAGTTTGTTTAAAACCGTCCAAGTTGGGTTGAATCATAAGGAGGACAAAGTAGTTTTAAAAAAAAATTGGTTTCTTCTTGTACCTTTCCTTTTGTAAAAGCACAAAAAAGCTCTTTCTGGAGGTTAACCTTAAACTTCAAGAAACCTTCACTTCGTAGGTAGGAGTCTTCAAAAGTGCTTCCATTGTTTTTCACTGATCAAACTTAATTTTTACACTATTGTGGAAAGTAGTATCAAATTTTCTTCTTGAAGATTGTTCCGATATTCTATGGAAAACAAAACGTTCGTTGAAGTAAAACGAATGTATACGTATTATCGTGATAAGTTGTCTTTTAGTATTACATGTGATCGAAACTCGTGTCGTGTCGTTTCGTTCCATGGATCAGGAAGAATCATTTGTATATTTACTATCTGGAACGAAACAAACATTACTTGAGTTGTGTTTCGAATTGAAAATAATCAATTATAACAATGAATTCAAAGAATCGTAAACTTTTAATTATCTAAATCATGGTAAAACGTATGTGATGATATCCGAAATATCCTAGAACCGTTTCTCTAAAGGCGGGTGATTTTTAAGAACTCTTCTCCTCTTTATTTTTCTTCTCTCAGAGCATGGAATCAAATTACTTCGGGGTTTCGTTCCAACAAATTTTGGTGACTTCTCAATAATTTTGAATTCACCCCTCTCCTCATACACAGAAAAATGCTGCAGCACACCTGCACTCTGCAATCATAAAAAAATATAACTGTATTTGTGCCGAATTATACATTTCAATTTTAATAAACTTGGTTTAAAAGTAAGAAAACTTACCGTTAATAAACTTACTTGCCTGTACTGCGAAAATTAAATATCAATCCCATTATCACTAATCAAATAACACATATATTATAAACTTATTATTATTTGTATGCTTTTATAATAAACTTTTATAATAAAGGATTTAATTAATTGAAAGAAAACTGTTGTAAATCATTTTTCCAGAATAATTCTTAATCGCTCAAATTTAATCGAGCATGTCACATTTACTAGAGTGATGCGCACACGTTCAAGTGTTATCTTTTGAGTCGTGTTGTCCTATTATTCTGGGGAAATAATTTGAACTCAATCCGTTCAAAAATTATTACTGTAACTGTACAACAAATGTAACAAAATGTTCTAGATTATTGTTGGAAACATTCAGGTAATTCAACTATTATTTAGGACAACAATAAATACAATTTATTTTCGGATAATCTAACAACCGGTTCCTTATTTTCTTAATTTTAAGAACCGGTTTGCGTTATCCGGTTGGTTTTTATCACCGCATAACGGTACTGTAATGATCACATGCGAAACGTTTTTTGTAATCTTACTTTGCAGAAATTAGTACTACAATAACGTTTATCTATATCTGAAAATTATATTACATTATTTTACATTCATATTTTTTGTGTACATAAAATTTTCCAAATAATGTGATTCATTCCCACGAGTATTATTCATGATCTCCGTGCGGTATTCCTCAGTTTTGCGAGGGGGTTTTGTCAGATTAGTAGTATCAAGTCCGTCTGATAAGTTATCTCTTTAGAACATTTCCCCATTACTCACACTAGTTGTTTTCATTTCCCCTTTTTACAACCACTGAAATAAATTAAATTTTGAGAACTGGGACGATTAAACGAAACACCTCATATGTCAGCTGATGGTTCGGTTTTTTATTGAAACCTTCTTCGGGGTTAAAATAACTCTAGAATTTTATATCTATTGCTATCAGTAAATATCCAATTATTTACTGCAGACCAAAAATCAAAAACTGTTAAACAGTAAAAAGAAGAAAATATCCTTACACAATAATAATATTATAATTATGTGTGCAAATATCTTACACAATTACAATGAGTACAACACAATGATACAACACGTGAACTAAATATGTATTAGTACAGCTCGTAGTAGGAATCTCCACCTCTCACTCCTGTTATCTATTTCACGCCTTGTATCACCAAGTAATTAGTTATATAATGCAGTAATTTTTTTCGAATTCAATTGTAAAATTGAATTCAATACAATAACTTTTCCGAGGGAAACATTTCAATCATGCACTATATATATATATATATATATATATATATATATATAGTGCATAC
>NNCF01129081.1:126593-157878 GCA_002313205.1 Laupala kohalensis | reverse complement strand
AAATCCGCCTCTACCCGAAGGAAAAACGGAGAAAAACCCGGGCCAGGATGGGGCTACAGAATTAATGTACACAACCGTGCCAAAGTTGAGTACACACAAAACTAAATTAATATGAGCCATAAGACAACACAATCATGCATAAAAATAGTTTTTGAAATTGTTATAAGTTGTTTAAAAAGCACTACAGCAATGGCGTGATAAAGTACAAGACGAATTTAACTTTTATTAAAATCAATAAATTCTTTTACATTGTAGAAGCACTGGTGCAGGAGGTAGTTTTTAACCGCTGATTTGAACAGATTCAATTTCATAATGTCTTTTATATTCTTGGGCAGGGAATTATATAGAACGATTCCCGAATGATAAGGTCCTTTTTGGCAAAGAGTGGTTGACACTCTAGGGCGATGAATATTACTACTATTGCGTGTATAGTGTTCGTGAACGAGACTGTTTCGTATAAAGAAAGGGTGGCACTTCAGTATGTTACACGTAGTTAGTATGAGTACATCGCCTTTATGGATATTAGTTCATTACTAAATATATGTGTTGCTGGCATTTATCTATGAAAATATACGAAAACAATTTTTGTACGAGTAAATTATTGACATAATGCATTATTTTTATATAAAATATGCAATTATATATATATCGAAGTAATATAAAAATATATTTAAAATATAGTATTTTTGATATATGTTAATAAAATACGTAATATTATTTTTCCAATGAAAATAAATGTTCTTAATTTAATAATTGGTTCAAATAATCTTAAAATTTAATTGAAGCGCAATATAATCGGCCGAAGCGTAATTGATTCTATTGTTTTCAATTAATTGTATAAAATCTAATGTTGTATGAATCACAACTGCCCACCCCTATTGCAATGACACCCTGTACGTACCACGAGCTTCTATGCATTTCCGTGTTGCAGCTCTCCCTTTTCACCTCCTACGTCAACAGCCAACGAGATGCTTTCTCCGTGTTCGGCTTCTTCTCATTGCGAGCTAGACTCGTTGCTTCGGTGAGTGGCAAATAGCGCTGGCGCACGCCAATGTTGCTCTCTACAGCCAACGACATGGATACCCTCTCAGCGAGTCATAACTGCGAACATCGTTGCTGATATTACAGGTTTCCTCACTGACCGAGGAAATTTAACGGAGGGTTATGGTACACTTAGTTTTCTTTATGTGCTAGCACAGATTCGGCGAAATGCACAGTAAATTCTGAGTTTTATTAGAAATTATGATTTAAATGAAAGGGTATATGTGCCTAATTCACAAGCTATATTGATTCATTTAATCTTTTTACTTACAAAAATGTTCATTAAAATTTTATTATATGACAACTAATTTAAAACTTTGTTGTGGTCTAATTTGTTGGAGATAGTAATTCAAATAAAAGAATTAATTAGATCAACTTACTCAGTATTTTAAAATTTCACATCTTTGTACGAAGTGTAAGTATTAAGGTCACATTGCCAGGAACTGTATTCTCATTTAAACGAGAATAATTTAATCCCTGCACAAAATTTTACAACAATTACCAGTGACCAAAAATTAATTTTTTAATAGTTTAAAAATTTTGTTCTCTAATCAAGCAGTAAAAGAAAAATTAAATATCAATTTAAAATCAGGTGGATCACTATTTACGTTACATCAAATTGTTGTAACATCTGGACCAGTGCAGTTTATAGATTTTTGAAATATTAACATTTTCAAGCATTTTGCTAGCCGGAAATTCCTAAGGAGATTAAGTGTCGGGCCAATCGCCGCCAAATAAGGAAAAATACCGCTACTAAGACTTTCCGTTTATTGTGTAGAGGCTGAACAGTTCCCATCTACTTCTGAAAACTGAGATGTACGCCCTCAGAAGAAAAGCGAGTGTGGAGGGAATATTCCAGTGGTCGCCAAAAATAATGGTCAGCCAAAAGGGACGCAGTATTCTCAGAAGCTGAGGGGTGACCAAGCTGATGTAGAGTACTCAGTACATTAGCGAGGGTGTAGTCACGAGACCTCCGCTTCTGTATACATATTGGGAGGATTGCAGATCCTAAGTGACTTTCAGACTAGAGACCCTGAGGAAGGCATGGAAGTACCCAGGTTATTTGAGATATGACTTGGTTAGTTTTGGTCGTCAGACCACTGAGAATTGCTGCGGTAATTCTATTACATTGCTATTAGGCGCGAATGACGTAACTTGGAACAGTTAGTTATTTCGGGATAGCAACTTGGAAACTTTTGAGATTCGGATAATCTGGGTAGATTTCCGAGTTAATTCATAACCCCAGTATCTATATCTGTGTGTAATTGTTGCTTTCAGATAGCAATAACTCTGTAGTAACAAATTCAAACTTGTATTTATGATTTGAGAGTTTGTCTACATTTGTAAATATTCAGATCTCTATTTAATTTGAATTAAATATTTTATTGTTATTACACGTGTGTTTGATTGCTTGGGGAAACCAAGCTGGTGGCAGCAAACTATACCACAAAGGTTGTGGTTTATGGTTGAATCCCGCTTCTACCCAAAAATTACGCACATCGCATCTGGGCTTGCGGTGTGTTGTAACAATTGTGTACCGAATATTTTGCCACAAATAAAGTTACCTATTAAGATTATTTCTATTGGAGTAATAATTCAAAGTTGACTAGGAAGTCGTGATATTGTCATCTAAGGAAAAAGAATTTATTTTTCCATCTTTCATAAATTTTATATGTATATTGAAATTAATGCACAATGCATTAAAACTCTATTATATACATATATACAATTCTTTTTTATGCTTAGCGCGCTTGCCCTACCCGTTGATTTTCCGTGGTTCCCAACGGTGCTCAATGAACGAAACAGTCACTTAATTAATATAAAAATAGCTGAGATTAAAAATTAAAATTAATTTAAAAAATAGCTCTGAGAGTAAAAAAAAATCCTATTATAACTTATTAACACTTATTTATTTCCTTTTCCGCTACTGATATCATTTACCTACCAAATAATCGAAATATTTTAATATCTCTAATTTTAATTACTGTTTCAGTTCATTGAGAGTGAATACTAGGGTATAGCTTGCACAGCCCACGGGACATTTTAGGGCCCCTGTAAGGCGCACGGGTATTAAGCCCGTTATATATATATTGTGAATATTATTTTTGTTAAAATAAAACCCTTTTGAAATTTGACATATATACATGTTTGAGAATCTGATGAAAATATCTAATAGTGTAATAATTCTGTGTTTGCAGGCATTCGCGGCAGGACTTACTTATATGGTTGTCCTAGTTCAATTTCGCCAAGACTAATCCATAGCAGCTAAGCAGTCAGAAATAACAGAAAAAGAGGTGCCTAATCTGAGTCTCTTGTACTTGGAAGGAGAGATACATGCAGTTGAAGTTTAGAATAGAAATAATTAGTATTAAAAGAAATTTAAAATATAGCAAAATGCTGTGTTAGATTATGTAACAGAAATTTGGATTATGTTCAGTATATGATGTGTAATACTCTCAAATCATGTATGTGTAGTGGTATTATATTATTATGCAGATTTAAAGATGAATTTACAAACCTCACGCTATATCGTTATAGATACATCTAATTACTTCTAAAACATATTTACACTCCTTCCTGGGTTTTCCATTACTTTTCTACTTTTATTACTAAAAAAAATCGAATTTTTGAATACATATATTTGTATTAAGGCATCTGTATCAAATACCATATATGCACAGAAAACAATCTATCAACTATGGTTATCTGAGAACAAAGAATATATTAATAGATAGTTGAATATGTTTCCATTTTTTCTTTGGGTAAAACCGAAGTATGTAAAATTGAACATAATATTTTTCATACTTTAAAATTAACTACCTTAATTAAAGATATTTTGAAACAATGAAAATGTATTTAAATTTTAAAATTGCTCATGAGCCTAACGAACATTTGGAAAATTAACAGTTACGAACGAATACATTATGTACGAGAGTTTAAGATATATTAATATTAACAAGTAATCAACTAATTTGGAGTCTTTGTCTTATATTAGAGTGTTAGGATAATGGAATCTAACATAACCCATGCTTCTGGTAACATAACGCAATATAAAACGTACTGACGAAGGAGCATAATCTGTACTAATAAAAGTGAGTTCTGTGAAATGTCTGAGGCATGGAAATCTGAAATCGTATTCGATGAATTATCAGAAATTTCAAAGGACACTTCCCACGGATTATTGCAAGTAAAATGAAAAGTGTGGTTAATATTTACGAATTACAAAACAAGAAAAATAAATAAAATTAGTTGCTATTCAGTAGATATGAATCTTCACTCGCATGACTACGAAACTTCTAACGTGTCCACCAGAGGTTGCTTTACGTGAGGCGGAGAATCCCCTGAACGTATACGAGTAATCTACGCCAACAAATTGTAGAAACAAAATGATATTAAGGCCGTTAAGAACAATGTTTTCAAGTACATAACATAAAAAATTAAATAAAAACTAAAGAATTTAAAAGTTTGAACGCAGATTTGTTTATTTATGCGTGAAGTGTTTTCCTTCTGCCTGGATTTCAAAATAATTCGTAATTACGTACATATTAGCATTTAACACTGAAAGTTCTTGTACGTTTTCTTCGCGGTATTGAAGTTTTAAAATGTGAAACTAAATGTGAAAATTTAATATCACGAAGGAAGAGAAATATAAAAAGTAACATACGAATTTGGAATATTATATAAGAACCCCGGGAAACACCGGGCAAAATGAGCTGAAAAATTCCAGGTCAGTTGAAAGGTTTTGACAGGTGATTTGAGGGAAGAATATCAATTCACAGTACCAATTTTTCTATGAAAGTTGATGTTATTTTTAGTATGTTTGTTTAAGAAGAAACAAATATTTTATTTTGATTTTTGATTTGTGAATTATTTTAAAGTTTTGAATGTTTAGTAATGATTGTTTTAAGTTCCTTTTCAAATGCCTGGCAACGCTGGGTAGTTCTGCTAGTGTACTACAAAAAGGGAAGGATGAAACTGATGTTCTATGAAACTAACCTGTGCTATAGAGATCATGAGACGTACGTGAATTCATTTGTTACGAAACATAGATCTAAGTATTAAAATTGTAAATAAATTTAATTCTTTAAAGAAAATTAAAGTTAAAAAACACTGTCATACGATTGTTTAAATGAATGAAATCAATATTCGAATAATTGTAGGAAAAAGAAACGGTAAATAAATCATTTTAATTCATAACTATCGTATTTTTGAAATGACATTACACTAAAACACATCTCGTCTAACACAAGAGAAGAAGAAAGAACTTTCTGTTTGGAAATGGGTTTAGCAATACGTGCGCGATGAAAACTAGTGGCGTTATCAGTCACTTTTCTTCTGCCTCCCACGAGAATGCAGTTGAAGAGAGTGGTCGGGACGCAGTTGTCGTCTGTGGCAGTTGCCACCCCGCGTTCACGCACCAAGTTCCTCTTCACTCGCCTGTCCCGACGCTTCCAACTTCTTGTGGAGTTGGCACACAGGGCCTAACTTTCTTGAAAAGCTACGACCGCGCGCCGATAGAGTTGAAACGTCCGAAATAATACAAATCTATTTTGTTTGCTTCATGTTCTGAGAGGGCGAGCGTGTATTCAGGGCTTAAAGGAATTTTTTTTCTTTGTGAGAGAACGTCGAATTTTATGTGACCGGCAAGGAATGGGTTAGTGGGAGATGGGATGAAAGAATGAGACAAAAAAAAGGAAGAAAAGGTTGAGACTTCAAGGGCGAGAAGGAGTGAAGAATTGGATGAACGTGATATCGCGATACTTTGTAAGGCTCTTGTAGACGGACACAGTGACACTCGAAAAAGAAATTCTTTGAAGAAAGTTTCATAAAGAGAACTATGTGTATCGTTCGTTGACTGCAATAAATAAAGAAGAGTTCACTAAAAATATTTCTGTTTGAGACAAAATCGTATCATTCTCACTGTACTTGGTTGTATTTTGATAAATTTTGTGTTACTTGAAGAATACGATCTGTAACTTCTCTGATTAATACACCTACTGAGTTGATGTATCCACTTGCAAAATTTGTTTATAAAAAATTGATGATGTGAAAATACAAGTCGTAGTAGTTAATCCGAGTTTGTATTGAACAAAATTAATGTCTCAACTATTAAGTTGATATAAAAAACAATCAATTACCACACCCATTGAAATGCTTAATTCATTACTGTACGATAATCATTTTAGTAGGAGAAAGTGCATTTTGCATTTTTATGAGAGTTATAATTGAAATTTTCATGGTATCATTTCCTTAGCCCTTGGTGTTACGCAGAATTGATGACACAGAAACCTTCTTCGTTATGCAGTTGCACGTCATGCCTCAACTATGAATTATATTCATGGGGCGAAGGGCAGAGTGTCTTCATAATTATTAATGTTGCTTGTCACCTGATCTTCCAACTAGTCGCAAATCTGATTAGTGTCAGAGAATACCACTTGCTTAGCAAATTCTGGGAGCTG
The DNA here is from genome assembly GCA_002313205.1 of Laupala kohalensis. Lineage (NCBI taxonomy): Eukaryota > Metazoa > Arthropoda > Insecta > Orthoptera > Trigonidiidae > Laupala > Laupala kohalensis. Next base: position 151,378 of record NNCF01129081.1, on the reverse strand, counting down.
TTTCGTGGAATGTCTCCTATTAAGTTACACAGTAAGATGATAATTATTCACGACTAAACGAGGAATTCCATCATATTAAGAAGTAAAATATTAATGAATGTACCGCAAATGAAATATGTACCAAAAGTAAGAAAAAGAACTATAATTTTATCGGATTACTAATCCCAGATAGAAATATTAACCCCATAGGTAATGTATTTAAATATAATACGCCACAAAACCAATACGTCTCATGAATTTAAGAAGATATTGATAACTTCAAATAGTTTCCGGAAGATGCCAAAAAATTAATATTATTTTTATCTTATTTTGCGACGTAGCCCAATAAAAGAAGTAAAAAATAAATGAAAAAAAACTTATTTCTGATACGAACAACTTAAATAATACATTAAAGAATAAACAAAATATATGCGATTGCATTTTGTTGTAATTCGACCCTTAAAGTGCGATGAAAAGTATGATATAATTTTGCCTCAGTTAAACAAAGTTGAAAATAAAAGAATGAGGTGCACATCATTACACAAATAAATTCACATAATATATTTATGAAGTGCCATGTAGTAATTTTATTTTCATGAAATTCATCAAAATGAAATGTTACCAATGCTTTTCCTCTCAGCTCTGTTTACTTTCAATAAAATTATTTTATATACTTTTCAGTGTACTTCTTTTATTAATATATAGCGAAATACAATGACATTTTTAATTATTCGTATCAATGGAGATATTTTGAAATTTATGATGGGCAGAAAATGATTGTAAGAATTAGCAATTGGTCCTTCCCATCGAAAGGTAGTTTTTATTTATTACGTTTGGAAAAAAAGACTTGTATTAAAAACTTTTTCTCAGAATCTTTTATTAAGAGAAGACTATTCTTAAATATTTTATGCATTTTAATCTTTTTGAATAATGGATTACGCACTAAAGAGATTTTCTTTGTTTTATTCAACATTTTTCTTGGAATGTGAAAGGTTTTATTGATACTATAAATACGAAGCAATGTTATTTTACTTTTAAATGTTATAAAATAACATAATTTGTTTTCAAAACAACGCAATTTTTATTATTGCTTTTCCATTAAAATGCCTTTAAACTTAAATAATTAGCTTCAATTGCTTTTATAAATGATAAAATTATATAGCAGTACATTTCTATCAAGGTTCTGATAGTTAATCATCTCTTTCGTCATTGTTATAAAATAAAATAATTTAAGAAAAAATATAATACATTATTTTCTAAAGAGCATTCATTGCCCTATAATTCACATTTGAATTGGTAGAGTACATTTAAACTTATGAGGTCACATAGATTCAGTAGGTACGGGTAATAATAATTATATAATAATAATACTATTATAACGAATCTCGCTAAATTGTGTCCAATAATTTGATCGTGTGATCGTTAATGATTCTTCGTTGATAATATTTTAAGTATCCATATTTTACAATTGAGGAATATTGATTCTTGGTTATATTAATTATAGGAATATTAATTATTGATTCTTGGTTTGCCGCCCGAGAGAAAAAACAGACTTCTGTGCTCCACGTAGTCTCCTGTGGTATTTAACGTCTATATTACAAAAAATAATTATTTTAAGGTTCTAAGACCTCATCTTTCTATAGACACCAAGAAATGAAGAAACTAGTGGTGTAAAACCATTGCGTATACTTTTCCATATACGTCTCTCCGTCTGCAGTATAGGGAGAGAGAAAAATGTCTATAGAGAAAAGGGTCATTTCTGTCGTTTGGTTCTCTATATTTTGGTCGTCTTCCAGTGCTCTATTCATGCTCAAAGTCGCTAGATGAACTTATATTGGTCTTTTATTTGAAATTTAAAAGCAAAATAAATATTCAGAATATTATTTCAAAACATATAGCGACATATCAGTCCTATAAATATCGTAAAAGTGTTATGTAAATGTAGTTTCGTTGTAGATAGAAATTTCGTATCTGCAGTGCGTTTGCTGTTCTCCTATGTATTTTATCATATCTTTCATTTCAGTTTACGAAAAGTATATTCTACCTCTGCTTGGTCCATTAACTCTGCTAAATATTATTCAAACTTCTTGAAACAGTAACTTAATGTGTAAGTGTAGTAGACATAAATTATTTTACTGCATCTACACTTAACTTTGAAGCGAAATACCGCAAATTTGGATCTAATGCATACTATTATACTTTACGTAGAGAAAATTTAATCAAAATCGTTGGTGTCGGTTTTTGAGAAACATTCAAAAGAGTACTGTGACCTTCATGTGAAGTACCCTTTGTTTTAAAGAGAAAAAAATGAAGTAGAGCACGTGCATCGACAACAAGTAAATTCTACCGTAAATATGAAGCGCGAATTAAATTGATTCATCCGTTTACTCAGAATCGCTGAGCACAGACGAACGGACAGAAAGACGGACGGACGTTATGCCAAAAACCACTTTTTCAGAACCAGGGATCGCCAAAACGGATATTTACGTCGAAATATCGCTTCCGAATATTTCACGATTACAAAACTTTCTATATATTACGTATATGAGAAAGTAACATGTTGATGATGATACGTTCTCTGAAATGTAAATTGATTTCGTTTCCGTGCAGCACTGTCATAGGTGTGAATACAGGTTTGAATATATATTTGGTGGATGTATCTGAAAATGATATCACACACCAAATTTGAGCAAACATAAGTAGATAAAACGTGTTCTATTAAAATCTATGAAATTATATGAACATCACCCTCTAATGAAAATCATTGTTCCTGAGGGCTGATAAAATGAATGATCACACATGTACAATATACAGCACACACAATATACATCACAAAACTACATCTGCATGTACTATACCATGTCCCGTTAAGAGAAGGCAACTATCGCTACGGTGGTAAGCAATATAACTTTATACCTGTAAAACAGGAAGAGACGTATAACTTAGGGAAATATAATGAGAAAACTTAGTATAGATGGACATTTGAAATTCAACTATGTTTGAAGTAAAGCGATTCGTGTAGTAAAATAATGTAAGAGAATTTTTTAAATTAAAATTCCATAGTCTCTAGTTCATTCCAAAAGTACGAATCTACGAAATAGTTAAAAACTTCGAGCTTCTTCGTATATCGTAGATCATGTCTCTGTAATTCATTAGACCTTTTTGAACACTTTGACACGTATGTTTTACAGTAAGCCAATTATTTGTGGAATAAATGTCCATCCGTGTTTGTGAATACATTTTTGTACACGATTTTAAAACGCTTTTACCAACGCATTTCCTCCACAACCGTTGACTGAGAATAATTGTATCTCTTCTTTTACAAAGCACCACGTATTTCAATTTCAAATTATCCCACGCACAGAATACACTTTCTTTTGTTGCGTTCACATATGGCAAGGGAACGTGCACTGGGCAAAATGGAAATATGTCACGTAATTTTTTAAAACGAATTATTCAGCAAAGACAAAGATATTTCACAGCTATATACATTAAATAATGAGTGTACCTGCGGTAAAACTGCTGTTTTGAATTGCATATTGAGAAGACAATGCTGAAGGCAATGATGATGGATGGGATGTAATTTTCAACACAATATATATTAATTCAAATCTATTAGATCTCTTAAACTTAAAAAAAAATATCGAATCCAATACCTCTATTTCTGTATTGTCTTCATAATGCAGTTTATTACTTGGTGCGGACAATATTGATTCCAGTGAGAAATATTATTTAAATCATAGGCGTATTGAAACTCAAATATAATATTAGCAAACTTAACGACGACGGCGTTGTGTCATATCTCTACTATGTGTAGTAACTATACTACCACAGCGCAGGATGCTCATTTCTGCTCTTATTTTCAGCAGGAAATCCCACAAAAAACTATGCGAAGTGGCAACTCCAGACTCGAGCTTACACTAAAATCTAGCTTCAGTCTATACTAATCTCTAAACTATACCAGTTTTTACTTTTTAAGAATGGAAAATAATCTCAGAACAATATTGATTCTTTCACATCAAACACTTCTTTATTGAAAATTTTGATTAGAATTTTGTTTCAATAATATTTGATATAACACAAATCGTTTTTGTTTAATTTACAACTTTTTTAAGAGCTCATCCGAAACCATAGATTCTTACTCCTACTATTTGGTCCGCTCTCGTTGCTATACTCAGAATACATTTAATTATGTTATGTTGAATAAAAATGGGAGACGGGACCGGGGTTCGAACCCCGGCCCTGTCTCCCATGTTCATTCAACATAACATAATTAATCTGTTAACTGGCGGTGAGGTTCACCGCAATCTAAGAGATTTCTAAGAATACATTTAGTAAATAAAATAAAGATATATGCCAAATCAAATATTTCTGAATAAGATAACGACTTCAGAATATGGTAATACATTTTTCGTCTGTTGATAAAGATATATTGTTTATAAAATATTTTGAGGATGGAATAATTTTGTCAGTGAACTGTGCCCTCCTACTCTCAACTATTCGTGCTCTACGTTTAGAAATGGGAGTGTTATTCCTGTCGCCGTTGGCAAATGACCGTTAAGTTCACTGGACCGACCATTTGTTCTTGGAACTCTTAAAAACACTTTATTCCCTGAAAAGAAATTTATAGTTTTCTTCCCATTCGTTCTTAGCAATCAAACTCAAATTTCTAGGCATGTTTTATTTCAAAAAATGCGCAGCAATAAAGATATGAAGAATTTGTTTAATGCTACAACAACTATAATTGTACAGCTCTATATTTGCAGCTACACAACAAATTATTATTTTGGTCGAAACATTTCCCTTGGCATACTGCGGCACACTCTATTGTTACCACCACTACGTAAATTTAAAGTACCTGAATTTCAAGTACATACATAAACATATACACATCATATAATCAGTCTTAGAAATCAACTCTTTAACAGTCAAAATAATTATGTTCCCAATGTTGTAAGAGAAGGAACTACTATCGTACTGGTAATATTAAAGCAACAAAATGATTAAAACATGACTGAATATTTAGCACCTACATTGTGCCATTTTTTAATAATATATCTTAAATAAGTATACAAGGTTATTGATATATAAACAATTTCGTATGGTTTACTAATAAAGAAAATACTGGTTAGTGAATCCGTATTCTTTTGATCTTTTTCTATTATGTGAAGATGTACTTCAGTGGCAACAAAGACTTCAGTGAGAATGTATTGTCTAAAAAAGTTAACATTACTGCCATCCATATTTTTTCTCCTGTTAGGCCGGTATTACACGGTCGTATTTATGTGTCATATCTCTATTATCGAAGATAAATGATCAAAGATATGACATAAGTTTTCTCAAGAACGTTTGTCATGGGTATATGATCATAGCTCAACTATTATCAAAGATTGTGCATAACGCGGACATATGTTTCATCTAAGCTCTTTGATAATAGAGATATGACATATAAATATGATTATGTAGTCCTTGCCTTACATATAAGGACATGGGATATATTTGTTTGTTCACATTTTAGATTACGGCAAATTACAGCATTACAGTTTTACTACATTACAGCAATACTTAAATTTTCGGAAAATGTTCAACTGGGTTAATAAAGGTTTCTGAGGCAACAATGCCCCCGTAATTCTTTAAAAATTGATGATCATGATGTAGTTTCTACAAACATTTTTGGTAATGTTTTATGTGACTGATATTTTATTAACTCATATTATCTAACATATTTTACAATTATAAAAACAGCTTATATTGATTCATAAATAATTCATTAAAATTGATGTCGTGGAATTTCCGCTAATAATAGTTTTCGATGATGTTCTCTGACATTGACCATTTTATTAACATATCTCATTCAACATATTTCACGATTATAAAAACGTAATAATATATTTTTCGTTATGAGGCTAATATATTCCAATTACCTACATTAGCATTCCGTACCTCACCTTCACTCCCAAGCTCTTTCGGCAAGGGACGGTTGGGACCTGGTCCTTTCACTTCAAACTCCTACACTCCCCCCACAAGCGTCATTCCAACAACCTTCCATCTTAGTACCCATGCTGCTCGCAAATGCGTCCACAATTGCTTGCTACTCGCCTCCAACTCTACCCTCCCACTTTCCTACGTCACTTACACCCTCGCTTTTACTGGCGTCCCTCTTTGTCCGATGCCCCAATGGACTTCACCAGCGCCGAAGGGGTGATACCAGTCGACTGGAGCAGCAAACCACGTACTCTGCCCAAACCACTCTTTGGGTCAGATTGGCCAATCCGCAGATGTATCTTAAAAATCCAAAAAGAAGAATTCTGACTGAAATGCTTTTGTGACCAGGGAAGTTTACAGTATTCTTGGTTGTGGTGAGACTTAGCACGAGAAAATGAGTGAATTTTTCCAACTGCGTCACGCAAAATGTAAATGAAACGTATTAAAAGTAAACAAAACGTAAGTAGGAGAACACTCTCCTAACGTTTATTTAACAATTGAAGTAGAAATTGGAAAACTCTAGTACTTTAAATTGTAATTCATTTTAGTCGAATGATAAAATTACGTCTAGGATTTGGTGACAATAAAAATAGCGTTACACTCTGAAGATATTTTGAGTATTATCCAAATACATATGGTAAGATGATGTATGAAAGTTATGATGTCAACAATATGTGAATGTTTGAAGAATGTATGAGTATAGAAAGAAGTATTACAAGCTCTTGTGAAGATACAAAAAAAAAAAAGGTACCGAAATGTTGGTGAATAAATATTGAATTTTACTTTACCTAAACGCAAAAACATGTCCCATTATGAATCTCGAGGTCGATAACAAGGGGGGGGTATGTTAAAACCAGTATTTATGAAAGAGATGAAAATGCATAGAAAATTTCGATGGAAAAACTACTTTTTAAGTCGGACACTTTTCTTTCTCTAACTTAGATCGTACTCACTGCTTTCGCCCTGAAGCTTTTAACGGAGCTCTACCCTAATTAGTTTGTACTGCTCATGTCCGAAGCGCTGCAGTCGCAGTCAGCACCTCCGGGGACACGGTATTCACACATTCCTCACCTGTCGAACTCGTGATTGACATTACTATTTCATTTATTTAATTACCTGCTTGACGTCGACGGTCCTTTTGTTGAGTGTTGAGGGTGGTGGAACCGTGGGGGTGGGAGAAGTGATAAAGAGCGTAGTAGCTTTGGTCGCATTCGTTCTTGTCTGGAACCAGCACGTCCATTAGTAGCGACAGAAGCGGGGCAGGCGGAAAGAAACACGTAACTTGTCGGCGAGTGGCTATTCGCTCTCGATCTAACGAATTGGAATAGAGGGACCTCCACTCGATTCCTCACACTCTTCTCACTTTATCCCCAACCACCACCCTTGTACACGTCTCTTCGAACCAGAATAATTAAAGGTACGGAGCTTTCATAGAAATACCGACAGTTTTTCACGAGTGGCGAGTTATGTGAGATACATTTCGCCAAAGAGACTCAAACGGGGTGAGGTGATGCGCTATTTATTAACAGATGCGAGTGAAAAAGCGTGCGAGGTCTACAGGGGAAGGGTAGGTTAACAGCGCTTCCAATCAGGTGATGATGAATGTTGTCGACATGTGTGAGTTAGACGCTTTTCGTTCGTTTGCGAACTTTTGCAAATGTCTATAGAGAACAGTCTAGTTTTAAGGCTAATCGATTGTGTTGTGAGTTGGTGGTATGAGCAGACACTCATATGGACAGGTCGAGAGATGTTGAATTGTCTTTTGATTGGCTCTCACATCGATGACCACGTCGTGGATGTGACTACCAATATAGACAAGCGGTGTTCGATATGAACATGAAAGGTATATGAGATTTCGAATTGAAACATAACAAAATAACTCAAAACTCGGTACTTTAAAAATGAATTAGAATAATAATTAATATTTAAAAAAGAATACCAGGGATTATTTATATGTCTCGTATACTAGTATATTATTTTCGCGCATAACTCTAAAGATATCGAAAATTTTCTGTTGCGTCCATTTAATTGAAAATTTGAAAACAATGATAATTCGAACATTACTATTGATTTGTTGATATTGTGTGGGTAGTAAAAGGTTTAATTTAACTTTCTTTTGGCGAGGTTCGAGCCATGCGGACTGCTCTTTCACCTAACTGTGGCTTGGGTGAGGGAAGTGGGAAGAAGAAATGTTCGACTGGCCGGGAACGCATGTTACCGAACCAATATTTGTTTGGAATAGATGAGGGAAATCCCAACTTAAAACCTTTACTAGTTCCGACAAGCGGGTTTTGAATCCACGTTCTACTACTCAGCGTTAGGGAGAAGATGCTGCTGCTATATAGATCTCCACTCGAAGTGGTACATCAATTACGCTAAATTGAAATGTCACAGTTCTTCCAACGAGGAGGAAGAATACTTATATAATAGTAACCTCTTTAGTTATTTTTAAAGTTATAGTTTATTATAGTAATATAAAACACTTACTCAGGACACTACCATCTTTAAATAAACTGAATTTTAAATATTCATTGGTATTGTTCACGATAATCGTCACGGCATCAAAGTCATTAGAAACAAGATTATATATTTAACAAACAGTGTTAAATAAATTTTCTTAATTTATACCAAGAGTCAATAAGTATTGCAAATAAAGTAATGGGATGATGATACTTTAGTTTCTTTCATTTCGTAGCCAGTATTTAATCCATTCTAGATGATGATGATAATAATAACAATCATCATCATATATTCTGCATACATAAAATTAAAAGCAGTGAATACAATTTAATATATGTGATGAAGACTTTTTTATTCATCGTATGATTAGGATCCTTGCGATTGTTCTTAAGAGTACCGCTTTATTTCATTGGGTTAACCATTTATATCATTTGGATCAATAATGTTATCAGTGTTGAATCAATTCTGTTATTGATTTCACTATAAGGGTATCAACCATAATTTGAGAAGCAATGTAACCATAAAATTTCAGATACGAAAGAAATCAAAGAATTTGCTTTGAAAATAATTGTAATAACATAAGATAGGAAAACGATATTCAATAAATATCCTTTGTATTATAACATAAGTGTATGTATATAATAGACATTAAATATGAAAGGTAACAAATCTGTATACTCAGAATTAGTTTCCATGATTTATTTATGTTTGTATTGGTATAAAAAGATGAACTACATTTCTATTGAAAAAAGTTTAAAGTATGGAAATGTAACATCATCGGGTGACTTGTTTAAACTAATACATAACATGAATAGCATATCTTTACACCCAAGCATGATAACGAACGTGAATAATTTTCTCCCTGTCGATAATTCAGTATGTAGCAGACATGGAATTATCATTCGTAGTCACACGTTTGTAGTATCATTAGATACAGTTTAAGCACCTAAGATTGAGAGAAAACCAACATCCATTCATGATTTCAATCAAAATCAGAAAAATGTGAGTCTCATTCAGAGCATCGAATAAATATACAGATAATATTTACCTTACGAGTAGACTCCACTCCAGAAAAGAAATGGTCAAAGATAGGTACATGCGGCAATGTTTTCCATATCCATTCTCCACCCCAGTTGCGAATCAGAATGACAGCAACCAGCCCTAAGAAATATCACACTAATAGACCATAGACTGGCGACATAATATACATGTACTACTACCCAGTCTGCCAGTATCTGGTGGTATAAAGTAACAAGAGGCGTGATCTAAACCAATGAAATCTCGTCATTGTAGGTCATGACGTCTCAACCTTTTCATCCAATCCAGATTTAGACTGCATATCTTTTTAGCTTGTATGCGAACATTTATAAAGTTCATTTTTAATTGTAAGACATTATTATGTATGGGGAAAATAGTAACATCCCGAACACACTTTGAATAAGTTTATTTATATATTTTAGTAAAATTATGTTTTTTAATGATATTGAATAATATATACAAAAGTAAAATTAATTTTTACGACAGCAATAGTTTTTTAAGATAATAATAGACACAAAGGAGATGGTAAAAACACGTTTTATAAGATAATGCAAGTAAAATATCTGACAGAAACCACTGCTCGCCAACTACGTCTTATGCAGCCAAATTCAGCCTTTCGGGTTATCTAACTACATATCTTCAAATAAATGAAAATATTTTTTATGGATGAAAGTGTAATCATACTTTCATATATTTTCTCTCAGGATTTTATATTACTTTTTCATTAGAAACACTGAAACAATAAAATTATAAATTGACTATATCATGTGAGTTATGCATTGTTGTGAGGCTCACTTATGCACTTTTATCGGGGACAAGCTACACGTCGCAGCATGACGCGGCTATGAGAGAATATAAATATACCACGAGGGGGAGACTCATTCTCACTACTACGTCTCACTCCGTCTGACTACGTCTCACTATCTGCTCCATCGCTACATGCACGACGGTTCGACTCCCGCGTGAGGGACGAGTCCGGCACCGCGCACGAGGCTCTCGCTTACGGGCCGCCTCGCCCGACCAACACTGTCAGGACATGAACTGACCACCTCTAGGATCATGCCCGGGAGTGCACCCGCACCGCCAACCTAACTATGGAACCCGTCACTGCCTGTGACCACGTCACCGCCTACTAGTGAGTATTAAACCGCTTCCACGTACATGGCGTCTCTCTGTCGGAACTGACCAACCTCCATCCCCTTCCCCAACCTCACCCCCTTCCCACTCCTTCCCCTCCAACCACCCCCATGTCGCCTTCTGGCAGCCTGGCAGCCGCTCGCCAGAGCTGACCAGTCAAGAACCCGCGACATCATAAAGAAAATGAATTAATCTTACATTAATTACGTCTATTATGTATAAAAGTTCAATATTTCATCGACCATTTAGAGACTTTTATTTGTATAAAACATTCTTATTACACTTCGTTTCTACGACGTTTATCGATGAATATTAGAGAAAAATAATAAAAACATCATAATGCTTTCTTATAATATATAAGAACACTGCTTAAAACAAGAAATATTTTGATAAAAGAATATCTTCGTAAGTTTTTAGAAGGTGCCAGGTTCCAGAGGTGAAAGATATATCAAGTGTGAGACGACCCAGTTCAAAATGTCGAGTTACCAAGCCTCAGAAGTTTCGAGTTATGACGAAACATGTAAATAATCTGATCCAGTGCGAATAATTCCCATACCAGGTAAAGAAAAGTCTCAAGAGAGTTTAAATATATCAAATTTCTAGTTTGTGTTAAATGATTAATCTATGCAAACGTTTGATTATATAAGTATATCTGATAAGAGAGCTTATATAATGTTCTAGTAAACGTAACTCACAAATAAAATGACATTAGGAGAGAATAATCCGTCAGATCGGGTCCATCATTACTTGTCGTTAAAAGCTAATCTGCTTGAGGTAGCTGGGAATCTGTCCCTTTGCGTAGCTGTCTCAGAGGTAGTTGAGAGTTGTGTAATACGTGCAACGAAGTTATAGCATTCTTGGTTATTTCGGTCCCCTATACCGACGTTACTGCACAAGCTTATTGTCCATCACGCAGGATCACGATGAATGTACCGAATATTTATTTATTGGAAGATAAACAATTTTTTGGTTGTATTATGCAACAATTTATAATAATACCATCAATTATTATTGTCAATGATCATGTTCATGAGGAAGAGAATAAAAAATATCAAAAATTAATAGACTATTATAAACTATTCATGAAGAATGTGGAAACAAAAACAGATAAACAAAGAATTCTTATGATTATAAAATTTGAATTAAATTTTCAGAACGTATTCAAATATTCGTCTTTATTCTTTTTGTCATTATGTACGTACAAATACATAGTATACATTTTTTCTTCTATTAATCACCTGAACTCAAAATACGTAATAAACCTAGGAAAGCACATGAATTTTACGGGAAAACCTTTTCTTTTTTCATGTTATATCACGAAACATTTCCTTTCCGAAAAACCATTCTGATATTTAATTTTCATATTTATATTTTTTAGTGTAGAAGTGGGTAAATTATTATACAATATTGTATTATTTTACTTTCAATAAACATATCTTTATACAACAGAATCTTATTTGTTAATTTTTTTGTGTAGTACATCAAAAGGAAATCAACAAAACATACTCAAGGTCTCATACCACCGTCACCATTTATGTAAAATATATTCACACCACTGCAGGGTTAATATATTAGGAACTCACGATAGTTTAATAAGATCTATAAATTGTAATTAAACATTTAAACGTTATCGTAACTCAATTATTTAAAATAATTTTAAGGATCAATTGTTAGTTATGGAACTATTTAATTCTACGGCTCACTGTTTCCTTTAGTTACAACCAAAGTCTGCTCATAAATCTCGTTTTTTATGAGATGTGCGGTTAAATAATATGTATGTGTAATGTTTTAAGATACCATACTTCTAGCTTACGTGATTTCTCTTCACTGAGCATTGAAATACAGCGACTATCGCACTTTTTATTACTGTATTATATGAACCAATTCCGATCCTCGACTGTAACCGTTCCAATGCCATGAAGCTCGTTGGCAACTAGAGTTATCTCGTTACGTTGAAACGAGAGAGTGTCTGAACAGACTGTGTCATCGTAAAGTTGTCTTGGTTTAATAGGTCTAAAAATGTATAATCTACTATTTTGGATTCATCATTTTCAGTGTTCTAGTAAACTAGTCATTTTCAATTATGCTCTTCAATTAATATTGTTTCATGTGAGACTAGGTTAACCTAACTTCTATTCTAACAAAATTGAATCTAAATAATATTCTGCATGAAAATACGAATGTTTACTTCAATGTTGCAATACAATTTTGTTTACCCGGTAAGACACAATAATTTCCCCCAAATCTTCTAGATGTATGGAAGTTTCATTCGGTTTCATGCTTTGCATTAATTATATAAACGGGACATGAGTTATGAATAGTATATAGCAGTAACTAACATAATACATTATATATTATTATGGAGGATTACATAACTCACTTAAAGTTCCCCATGAATATTATATATATCTTAACAGATGCCTTCATTTGTCAGGACTCAAGTAGTTATGCCATATTCAAGTAAATGAAACAAGAAGCGACTTTCTTTTATTTTAATGTAATATTTTAATTCTGTTATCTCGTAGAGGAAAAGGTCACAGACGAAATAGAAGAAACTCCCCTACATATTTTCTAATGCTCTAAAAATGATACTTCATTTGTGTGATTCGCTCCGTCCGGTAACGGAGAAAATGAACTAAAGGTTTATGGGACATTTGCGAATTAATGAATATGATGATGCATCTCTAGTTATATCAATGATGAATTAATCAAATCATATCACAATTCCCATTTGTACCAACAACATCATAATGTTCATTATTTAAGTAGGTTCTGAAAGTATAAAATTACGAATATTTTATATTCACAGAATATTAATTGTTCAGAAATAGATTTATTTGGGGTGTTTAGGGACTACCAGGTATACTGTATTCAAAACAATACAGAAGAGTTTTAATTAAATATAAAAATCGCGAGTAGTTTTATACAATAAGCACGAAAAAGGACAATATTTTGATATAAAATCACATATATCACACAAATTTTCAATAGGCATAGATGATATACTCGAGTTTATTGTTAAATTTTCGTCCCACGCTATATTAAATCCACTCGTAAATATTTTTAATAGTTCTTTNAACCTTTACACAAGAAAGGAAACAAACTTAATATTGGAAATTACCGACCAATATCTCTACTACCCACTTTCTCAAAAATCCTAGAAAAATTGTTCTATAAGCGTCTTCTAGATTTTTTATCAAAAAATAACATTCTCTCTGACGATCAACACGGTTTTAGGAAATCCTTTTCCATTACAAGCGCCATAGTCTCTTTCTTCAACGATGTTAAACATCTCTTGACCGTGGAGAAAATCCTCAGGGTGTTTTTCTTGTCTTATCCAAAGCATTCGATGTCATCGGTCACGGAATTCTCCTTTCCAAATTCCATTCTTTAGACATTCGTGGACTTCCACATCAATGGCTAACTTCTTATTTAAAAGATAGATATCAACAGTTCAAAATATCCTATACTAAAAATAAAATACTTCAGCGTTGTCTTTCAGAAACAAAGCCACTTACTTGCGGAGTACCCCAAGGATCAATTCTCGGCCCTATACTCTTTTTATTGTATGTGAACGACATGTCATCATCCACATCAGATTGCAAAATGGTTCTTTTTGCTGATGACACTAATTTACTATGTAAACACGCCAATGCTCAAAAAGTTTTGTCTAACCTTTCGACTTGGTTCCATGCAAATCGTCTCATTGTAAACACTGACAAAACAGTGTCTATGTCATTTCACAATAGTATCACAAAATCTTTACCCCAGGTTTCTCTTTCTTTAAACGGAACACAATTAAAAACTGTTACAAATACAAAATTCTTAGGTCTCCATATTCAAGACAACCTCAAATGGAATTGTCACATTGACAATCTTAATTCCCAATTAAGCAAATTGTGTTACGCATTCCGAATCTTAGTTAACGCAGTTAGTCCACGTATTTCCCGTTGCGTATATTTTGCAAACGTTTACTCCCATTTACGTTACGGCATTACCTTCTGGGGTAATTCCGGTCAGAGTATTCAAACTTTCAGAATTCAGAAGAGGATAGTTCGGATAATTTGTAAATCTCACCCCCGAAACTCTTGTAAACCTTTATTCAAGGAAGTAAATATCTTAACACTTCCCTGCATTTATATTTATAAAACGGTCGTGTTTGTTAAGACCGAATTACTGAAGCACCACCCTTGCTTTAAACGAAACAGTCTCGTTCACGAACACAATACTCGCAATAGTAATAATATTCATCGGCCGAGAGTGTCAAACTCTCTTTGCAAAAAAGGACCTTATCAATCGGGAATCGTTCTATATAATTCCCTGCCCAATAATATAAAAGATATTATAAAATTGAACATCTTCAAATCCGCTGTTAAAAAAAGCTACCTCCTGCACCAGTGCTTCTACAATGTAAAAGAATTTATTGATTTTAATAAAAGTTAAATCCGTCTTTTATTTTATCACGCCATTGCTGTAGCACTTTTTAAATAACTTATAAC
This sequence comes from Laupala kohalensis, assembly GCA_002313205.1. Lineage (NCBI taxonomy): Eukaryota > Metazoa > Arthropoda > Insecta > Orthoptera > Trigonidiidae > Laupala > Laupala kohalensis. Next base: position 136,280 of record NNCF01129081.1, on the reverse strand, counting down.
AATTTCAAAAACTATTTTCTTGCATGATTGGTTTGCCGTATGGCTCATATTAATTTAGATTATGTGTACTCAATTTTGGCACGGTTGTGTACATAAATTATGTAACCCCATCCTGGCCCGGGTTTTTCTCTGTTTTTCTTTCGGGTAGAGGTGGATTTATTATACAGGTTCTCTAGTCTTTGTCTAGGGGCGTGTTTATTGTAACAATAAATCGTGAATTTAGTGGTTTTCTTTCAACTCTTATGATTTTAAACACTATACTCAGAATTATCTATAGTTCGATAATAACTTGTACATGTAAATTTACAAACATATTTGCGTTAAATTACAAACATATTGACATTATATAAGTATTATAACTCGAAGCTAACTGTTTATTTTATCTAGGAATTTTTGCTGAAGTTTTGCCTTAGGACCCTTGATCGGTAATGATGGGATGGTCCCTTACTTTCTTCCGGAGAGTAAATTAGCTTATTGTTCTCCACGTGGTCATACGCAGTTTGTACTGTTTTTTGACAATAAATTTGTGACGTCGGCGAAACACGCATTTACTTCCTGGAAAATTAACCCTTCTGGTCAGAAATATTAATGTTCAGTGTTCTCAGAATTATCAGTGTTCTCAGAAATATTAATGTTCAGTGTTCTCAGAATTGAAGACAATGAGAGACGGTGTCAGAGACGTCTGAGAGGTTGAGTTGAGCTCAGAGATCGCTGAGATGTGGTCTAGAGAGCTGTGCCTCGCAGGGAGTTGCGAGTGAATATAATTTACGATTTGTGTAAATTGTCAGTGTGTAAAAATTTTAGATGCAGAGGTGAATTAAGTTTACTAAATGAGTTGAATTATTCGCTCTTTGTTTATTTTATCCGGGCAACTGGATTGTTGGCAGCGAGAAGTGACAACGGTGGATGTCTCAGTTAAATAGCAACACTAGGTGTCACAGTTTTGGTGGTACCAGCGGTTGGGATTCGATAATCTGAGCGTTCGAAGGAACTGGTGGTAGCAGAATTTTGTACGAACCCGTACAAAATGGTAGTTGCAGAATTTGTACAACGTGNGGAGCACATCCTGTGGCCGCTATACATCAAGGGAGTCGAAGACGTCGTCCCCTACGTCGGGCAGTGGAGTATCGAGAAGGAAGGGCAGCGAACGAAGACTTCGTGTGGTGAGTACCTTACTTCTTTGCATACAAATAAACCCAGGCAGACGTGTTGATAGTGTATAGTTAGGGCGTATTAATTCTGTATCAGAACAAGTGTATAGTTTTTTGTGTATTGGGTACCAAGAGAATAGTATAGGTACTTTGTGTTGTCTTTTGCGGTCTGTGTTTCTTTGTAAGGTGTTTTTAGATTTGTTAAAAATATCATTAAAGAAATATTTTGCAAAATGTCGTTTCTCATGAAATACCGTAGAGAAGACCTTCTGTCTATGGCAGTGGATATGGGGGAAGCAACTGCAAACAGTATGTCAAAATGGGACCTAAAAGAATTAATTTTGAAAAGTACGAGATATAACGAAGACGATGTTAAAAGAGGAATGGAAGCAATACGCGAGCAGAGGGAGAAAGAAGCCGAAGCCGAACGCGAGCAGCGAGCGTATGAATTCGAGTTAGAAAAACTACGAATTACAAATAGTTCCCGGGGTTCTTCTAGTCAATTTTCAGCACATAATTCGGATAATAAAATCGATCTGCATCGTATTGTGGGAAAATACAATGCTAAGGAAGGTGATTTAATACTTTATTTGACGTTGTTTGAACGTCAAGCGACACAGCTTAACGTAGGAAATGAACAATGGGTGACTCATTTACTTAGTTTGTTACCGGTAGATATGGCGCAATATATCGCCAGGGAAACCACTTCAAACGACTATGAGGAAGTAAAAAATTTATTGCTTGCCAAATTTAAATTAAGTCCAGAAAAGTTTCGTATTATGTTTTCTCGGGAAAACAAAAAAGTTGAAGAGAGATGGGAAGACTTAGCTTACCGAATGAAAACATATTTTTCTGAATGGGTAGAGGGCTTAAAGATTTCTGAGTTTGACGAGTTGAAAAATCTCATGGTCGTGGATCAAATGAAAAGACGAGTACCTGTTCACATGAAGGAACATTTTATTGATAAATGGGCTAATATCGTGACTCCTCAAGAGTTATCTAAACTGTTAGATGATTATGAATTAGCAATGACGGACGGTAAGAAAACTTCATTTATCTCCGGAGGCAAAAATTCAACTAACTTTGTTCAAAGTAAAGATAGGAAAAAATTTTTAAGGAAGAAAAACTGAAAATACGAACGAGAAATCCAAGTTGGATCAAACGAACGTTTTTGAAAAAAAATTCGTTAGACGGTGTTACGCGTGCCAGGCCACAGATCACTTAAGAAACCAATGCCCTAAGAGAGCGGAGAACATTTCTGTGAAACCGCTTCAATTTATAAACTCAGATCAGGATGGAGAAATTAATCCATTTATTCAGGTAGGAGAAGTGAATGGTTTGAAAACCAAGATCTGGAGAGATTCAGGAGCATCAGTGGACCTCGTGGGGAGTAAATTTATTTCCAAAGAAATGTACACAGGAGAGGTGATCTGGGTTCAACAACCACTTGATTTTGAGCAACACTGTCTTCCACTCGCAAATGTATTATTAAACTTACGAGACGAAAAGGGGAAAAACGTACAGGTCGCCACTCAAGCAGCGGTAGTGGTCCAAAAGGACGATCTCGGGCATTATATTCTGGGAAATGATACGGCAGATAAAATGGCTGGAAACCTGAAAGAAAGGATAGGACCAGCGAAAGAAATTCAGGCGGTTATTACGCGAAGCCAGGCGCAGGTCACCGAACCGCTAGAGAATGTCGGCTCAGACCCAAGGGTAGAGGTAGCGGACGATATTCAAGAGGGCGGGGAGGAAAACGAAACATTTATTCTGGGAGAGACAGAAAACCCATTAACAGAATTAATAAAAATTCCAGTGAAAGATTTTGTGAAAGAACAAAAGAATTGCTCTTCTCTCAAGAAAATCTGGGTGAAACTTCCTAAAACGGGAAAATTTAATTTAGAGAAATCAGGCTTACTGGTAATGAAGAGAACCGATAAATTAGGGGTAGATCGCAGTTTGATTGTAATTCCTGAAAAATACAGAATGTTAATTTTAGAAAATAGTCATGTAAATATATCTTGTCACTTGGGGGTTACTAAAACCAAAGACCGTATTTGTAGGTATTTTACGTGGCCAAACTGCTACGCAGATGTGGAAAATTATGTGCGATCTTGTGATACGTGTCAACGCATAGGGCATGGGACCGACGCTACAAAAGCGCCGCTTGAAATAGTACCTCAGATTGAGGAAGTATTTTCTAAAGTAAATATAGATATTGTGGGACCATTACCGATAAGTGAAAAGGGAAATCGGTATTTGTTAACGGCAATCTGTGAAGCATCGCGGTACCCGGATGCGATACCCATACCAGACATGACATCTGAAAATGTCGTAAAAGCTCTTTTGGAAATTTTTTGTCGAATTGGGTTTCCTAAAATTGTACAGAGTGACCAAGGAAGAAATTTTACAAGTAATCTGACTACGCTATTTTTGGGAAAATTTGGGGTAAAGTTTCAACATTCGAGTCCGTTTCATCCTCAGTCAAACAAAGTAGAACGTTTCCATCGCACCCTAAAACGTATGTTGTCTGCTGCTTGCAACCACGCAGTAGAAAGATGGGAGGAATACTTACCATTAGCGTTATTCACTATTAGAAATGTAGTTAATGAAAGTACTGGTTTTGCACCCACAGAGATGGTTTTTGGAAAACATCTACGTACACCAGAAACTTTACTTTATGAAAAATTTTTTGCTGATGAGGATCCCAAATTAATATCTGTACTGGAGTATGTGTTCAACCTTCAGAATAGGTTACGAAAGTGCTCTGAATTGGAAGTAGATAGCGCGACCGAGCAAAGCCAGAAACGCAAAGCGTGGTACGACAAAAACACGCGAATCCGCGAATTTAAAGTCGGAGATTTAGTTTTAATTATGAATATGAAGAGAGAGAAATTCACTGCTAAATGGTTAGGGCCGGGAGAAATTTTGAAAAAGATATCGGAGACTAATTATCTTGTAAGAGTTCCTGGACTAACTGAACGAAGTCAAGTGTACCATGTCAATATGTTAAAAAAATATTTGACGCGCGCAGAAATCGTAAATCTCGTAGAAGAAGGAGATGAGACAAATCCTCCACTCATCGCCAGAGTTACCAAAGACGACGACGACACTGCGATAAAGGAAATGGTAAATCGACTTAGGAGCGATTCAGAGCTCACCGGAGCTCAACATCAGGAATTAGAGAGCGTGATAGCTGAGTTTCGAGACGTGTTTTCGTTACGGCCAGGGTTCTGTGTCGAGATGACGCACGACATTAAGTTGAAAGATAAAACTCCCATTCGCCTCAGACCATACAAAATGTCTCCACGACAAAATACCATAGTACAACGGGAAATACAGAAAATGCTCGATCAGGGTATAATTGAAGAAGGGGAGTCTGAATTCACTTCACCAGTCATTTTAGTTGAAGCGCCAGGTAAAGAGCCTCGACTCTGCATTGACTATAGAAAATTAAATAAAGTAACCCAGGAGCAGTTTTTTCCCATTCCTAACTTGGAAGAAAGAATTGAAACCGTAGCTAAAGCACGATATATCACTTTATTAGATCAATCCAGGGGATATCACCAAAGTGGTATGACACCAGAGGCGCAAAATTACGCGGCGTTCGTGACGTCACAAGGCGTATATAAGCCGTTGCGACTAGTTTTCGGTCTCCGCAACGCGCCGTTCTTTTACAGCAAATTCATGGCACAACTTTTGAAAGGATGTGAAACTTTCGCGGTACCATATCTTGACGATGTGGCGGTATTTTCAAATTCATGGGAGGAACATATTGTGCAAGTTGGCGAAATTCTACAAAAAATTCGCAACGCAGGGCTACATTTAAAGCCAACTAAATGTCATTTTGGTAAAGGACATATAGATTATTTGGGGCATAATGTAGGAAGGGGAAAATTACAACCGGCGGAAGCAAAAATCAAAGTTATTAAGGAACTGTGTCCTCCGACTAACAAAAAGGGAGTGCGAGCCTTAATTGGCTTTATAAATTATTATAGGCGGTATATTGGAAATTTTGCACAGCTAGTAAGTCCATTAACGGACCTGTTGAAAGGAAAACCTAAACAGGGGCCCATTATCTGGACTACGCGATGTGAAGATGATTTTTTCATCGAAAACTGTAGTGTATGCTCCGGACTTTGAGAAACCCTTCATCTTACAATGTGACGCTTCAGGAGAAGGGGTAGGGGTATGTTTAGCACAAAACAATGAACAAGGAGAAGAACATCCAATTTTATTTTTGAGTAAAAAGTTTAGTGCGGCAGAGAAATCGTACTGTACTACAGAAAAAGAAATGTTAGCTATAGTACATGGAGTGAAGAAACTCCGTTGCTATTTAGATAATGCGCAACCCTTCGTGATTCAAACTGATCATAACCCATTGATGTGGCTGAAAGAAACGGCAACAGGGAATGCTAGAGTCCATCGTTGGGCATTGCTCTTGCAGGAGTTAAATTTTTCAGTACAACGTAGGGCGGGGTTAAAGCATGGAAACGCTGACTTCTTGAGTCTGTACCCGTTGGAAGAGAGTGAACTTACACGGCGGTAAAAAGACAACATTGAGTACTTTAATATCTATGTATATACTAGGGTAGAATATATTGTAAATTACCAAGTTATACAATAACAACAGTGGTTTAAACAGTTAAACTAATTTTTTAATCTTAATAGTGTATTTTTTCTATTTATGTGTATAGAAAAAGTTATATGAATAAATTGTGCAATGAAGTCCGGCCTGGATTTATTTTGCATGGGAAGAAGTCAGGTACTTATAGTGAATTTTGTGTGAACAGCAGTAAACTACATACATGTGTTGTGAAATGTGGGATGAACAAATTGAAAACCAAGAGCTATACTGCGGAATTCCATCCGTTGGGGATTTCATCCCGATCAAAGATTTTAAGCGGGGAGGGACTGTGACGTCGGCGAAACACGCATTTACTTCCTGGAAAATTAACCCTTCTGGTCAGAAATATTAATGTTCAGTGTTCTCAGAAATATTAATGTTCAGTGTTCTCAGAAATATTAATGTTCAGTGTTCTCAGAATTGAAGACAATGAGAGACGGTGTCAGAGACGTCTGAGAGGTTGAGTTGAGCTCAGAGATCGCTGAGATGTGGTCTAGAGAGCTGTGCCTCGCAGGGAGTTGCGAGTGAATATAATTTACGATTTGTGTAAATTGTCAGTGTGTAAAAATTTTAGATGCAGAGGTGAATTAATTTTACTAAATGAGTTGAATTATTCGCTCTTTGTTTATTTTATCCGGGCAACTGGATTGGTGGCAGCGAGAAGTGACAACGGTGGATGTCTCAGTTAAGTAGCAACACTAGGTGTCACAAATTTATTATTATTATTATCATATACTTCTTGTAATACATTATGAAACGTCGATTGAAGCGTTCCGAGTTTCGAGCAGATTCCACACTGCTGAATTTTTTTCACGAAACGCTACACTTTCCAAACGGTGACTTTCAGATAAATACTTTATGATACCTAATTAAAAATACTTATTAGGTATCGGGTAGCCCTCCGCTGCCACCACTGGCTTTATCTCAAAAAAACAACAACAGAAAAACTACTAGAACTTGGAATTGTAAACATTTAATATAACTAATAAACTCCCATTAGTTATAACATGAATACAACTTGGAATGTTTATAGCAAACACCCAGACATCATAGAATTCAAGATGTACATTCTTGCACTCAAATGTTCTCAAGTTGTGTCACTCAACCTGAGCGTCAATCTCTGACCACTCGCGCTCAGCAACTCCTCCGTTCTCCCTTTCCACCCACACGTTCAATTATTCTCCTACTCGATCGCACTCGCCAATATTGTCCAAAATTGTATCCATAAGTGTCCAATGAGAAATAAGCTACTATAACTATCTTCTTTTTCACATTGTCAACCCCAACAATGTCTCCACAACAATATCACCTCATTTGGACCATCTTGTGAAATGAACATTTCTTAACGAGGCCAACCTATACCAAAATCTCACTTCTCTAATAAATTGACTTCAACCTCTTACGATAGCGTCGCAAAGCTTCGTGACGTTACACATACAAATCAAGAAATATTGTTCATGGGAATATATTTATATATAGAAGAGAAACCAAATGGAAATATAATCATAAAGGCACGCAGAAGGACATTGAAACACCATTATGGAAATCCATATTCTTCTCCTTGGTTTTTATTCGGCTACATTTTTCTTATTATCTCACCCAAATTTTCCTCCAACATTTTGAATGAATATTTCCTTTTCTTTATTACCTTAAACCAATTACATTTGTTACATTGAAATTTGCGTCAAGTAAGAGTTCTGAACGATTAGATAGTGTTCTGTGAAGTCTAGGAGAGATTCGTTGAATATCCTTGCGATGGAAAATCTTTCCCTAGGAATTCCCCAGATTCGTTGATATTACTCCTTCGAACGTTTTCTTACGCCCCGAGACTTTTCGGAAGACACGTACACAATGATATTTTTTTTATTCTATACATTTTTTGAATGTTATGAATTTGTAAGTCTCTGGAGTGTTCTAACATACAAATTTTAGCACTCATAGAACATAAAATTGAGGGCATAGATTATGTAAAATAAATAAATTTTAGAATGTGCTTCATGTTACTTCTAAAATTACCAATTTTCCCATAAAAAATAAAAACTGTATTTATAATTGTTATTATCCAGCGTTTCCGTCGATGGAGTTATATTTAATTAAAATCAAATCACTCACCTACGAAATAAAATTTGAAATAAATATTTACTTATTTAAAAACTGTTTTGACTTCCTGACTTCATTTACTAATTTCACTTACATGATGCTTAATTTGTTAAATTTGATTGTGCTGGTTAGTGTGATAAAGTAATAATTGAAAGTAATTGTTGAATTGTTGACCCGCTTTATAACATTTTCTTTTTGAAAATAAAAACGTCTTTTCAGATGCCAGAGCTATATTGATATTCGGGTCTTAGTGTCATCTCATGGAAAGGAAGAAGATACTACTCAATTTTCTGTGTCAGGGTACCGCATAACACAATATTCTCAAGATCAAAAAATTATGAGAAAGCAGAAATAAATAATTTTGACAGTTTTCCAAAAGAGAGTAAAATGTTTTGCTGTGTCCAATGTTTAAAAGTTATTCATCTGTACAAAGTCCTTTGTCTATAAATAAGAACAGAGGTCGCTGTTGAGCAACCTTAGTGAAATTTATCCGACAAACCCAAATATGAGACAAGCAGATTGTACCTGTATTTTAATCTAAAGATTTGTTTCCCGTTTCCCTGAATGCATAATAGATACTCTGTAGCTAGGGCGAACAACCAACTCGTCACGCCATTTGCCTTGGTAATCTGCCTCTTCGACTAAGAGTTTGCACCAGCTACCATTGCCAGAACTGACGCACACCTCATATTTCAGGGCTTCCCAAACTAGTACAATTCAAAGTAGTACAAGTCTTGTTTTCGAATACAATATTTAGAGGAAAATATTGTTGGAGAATGAAGGGAGAAATATCAGAGGAATTTAGGTCTAGTCTTTTGCCTTCTTCCAAAACAGTTTCATGAGTGACATACCATCTTATCTTGAGAGGTTTTTTGCTATGAGTATCATTACGAATCTAACGACACAGTCACTCCGGTTGACGACAAGGATTAAAGTGTTGGATAGACTATTTGGTTCAGTATATCACTACTCCTTCTCTTATCGTCAATGTAGCAAATAAACCATGGTTTCAATTATTTTCCGCCAATATTGTAATCGTGTGCAAAATGTAATAATGGATTTGACATGATTTATTCGTCCCTGATACGAGGAAAGTCGTCTGCGATTTCGTTTAAAAGCGACTCTCGTTAGAGTTCAGAGTAAAAGTCATGAGCACGATTAAATAAACGTGAACGTGGTATAGTAATAAAACGTATTTTTTTCCCGACCTCAATGCATTGTTAGTTCAGACAGAAGAGACAACATGACGTTTGACATTTTAGAAAAAAATTGGAGAAATAATGCTAGGTTTTGGCAAACAGAGTGAAAGAGAATTTTTAAAATGAAGTGTTCTAAAGAGAATGGTAATAAGTTAAGTGATTTGTTTTTGTTCATGTTGTATGAATTATTTCTTTCAATAAAACTGTTCCCTTAAGAAACCTGGTCGCGACATAGCTCCACGATATCTTGACCTACCAACAAGAAATATATAAATGTGTCCGATATAACGCTCTGACATTTAAAAAATGTGCAATATTTAAAAAAAAGATCGTATTTTCAAAATACCGATATTTTATGTACATGAAGAATAAATTACTGTAATTGTATTTGTCACTAAATATGGTCAATCTTCATTCATCTTTCTCCACAACTTTCACCTACCACTTAAAGAATTCACATATTTTCATGAATTTAGATAGCGGAACCTTCACATCTTAATTTTTCTAATTGAATCCTATAATTTGAATGTAATCTAATATCGCTGAAGTCCTTCTTTCCATCTCTCCCTCCTCGGTCATTTTGGTCAGGTTATCTACCCCTGCCAACCCC